>VWZV01008968.1:0-102104 GCA_013397155.1 Irena cyanogastra | reverse complement strand
TTTGAGGTAATAATATATCAATGCATGAAACATATAATGATAAAGTTATTTAATGATACAGCCCTTATCTGAATATGTTTCATGCATATTATATATTTAAATGATTAAGTGAATCTACTTGTCATGGTGTGCCATATTTACAACACAACTTCATGGAATGCTTCTTCAGAACTGACTTTAAAAGTGAGACTTCTTTAAATTGTGTCCAGGTTATTTATGGTTTCTACATATAAATTTAACTTGAGAGACAGCTTTCTTTTGAAATATTGGAGAGTGGATTACTTATCATGATGTAGATGTATTTAATAAAGAGGTGTCATATTTTCTGTTGTTTATAATTTTAACTTTATGTTTAAACTGATTTTTTCTCATTTTTCAAATTTTAATTTCTGGGAGGAAGTTTGTTCTTCCTCTCTGAAAACGTTGAAATGCTTTGTGAGTTTTATACGTTCAATTTTTCTACATTCACTTTAATGAGAAGGCCTCTCTCTGCTTCCTCAAGCTCAGTTAGACTGAATACTGAGAGTGAGGTGAGGAACCTTCCTCTCCTCTGATCCCAAGGATTCTGCTACTGACACCAAGGACACATGAGACACTGCATTACTGTTCTAAATGCTAGGAGGTACTTTTGGATTAAAGGAGGATGCAATTGAAGAAACTCCTTGCTCTCTCTTACAAAAACTGGAAGACGATCAGCATAATGAGAAGGAATGAAATAATAAGCTTCTTTTGACAGATTTTTTAAAAGTACATTTTTTCCAGGCAATTGCAACCTCTTTGTAGTTTGCATGTCTTAAAAATAATTTCTCCTTTCATGTATTTTTTTCCTTGAAAATGATGAAATTCATGTCTAATGTATAACATTTGTAACTGAATAAAAATTTCAGTTTTCTTCTAGTAATTTTGGTTTTCAGCTATAAAGTAATTGAATTTTGTAGCAGAGTTTCAAAAGCACGTGGGTAATGTCTGTTATTTACTTACAGTATGATTAGCACTACATATCTTAACTAGTCATCTTCACTAAGCAGCATCATTTTTCAGCAACTAAAGTCTTTTAGGAAAAATCCACTATGTGAGCCCTCTAGACATTCTGGTAATTCTGTCACCATCTTCTACTGTATATCTTGGAAAGTGTTGGCTCAGATGATTTAAAATCCTCTAAAATGACCTGAGGCTAGTGCGGTTTTGACACAGAAAATAGATAACCAAAAAGAATAGTATCAGAAAGAGCTAATATGAGCATATAGATATATGGATTTAATTCATAAATTAGTGGGTTTTTTATTGTTCTTCTTACAGAGGTTATCTTTTCAGAAGAAAATTCTAGATGGTTCATGTTCAAAAGGAAATCTTGTGTTGTAAAGCATGTCATATATTCCACATATTAGGTACATACTTGTTAAGGGTAGGGAGATATTTGAATGAAAACACTATTTTTTAAACTGGAAGCAATCAGAATCTCCTGAATTAAAGAATTTTACTGTGTATAAATTTGAAAAAGATATTATTGCATCGTCTAATGAAGATTGTGTAATTATCAATAGGTCGTTCAAATGGATCTAGGATTAGTTAGGACTAAAATATTTAGAATGGATCCATTATTGATCAGAAATGGATGGCATTTAGGAAGGGATTTCACCAGGAACTGGGGTGATGTATTTTGATTTCTTGAATTCAATACATGGATTGATATGCATTTGAGATTGCCTTGACATCTGTTTCTATACCCTTCTTCAAAAATTACCCTATACTGCAACGCCCTGGTGAAAAAGGCCACTTCAGTGTTTTGTGATACTCTGACAGGTGCAAATCAAAAATAGTTATGGTTATAAACAATAATTGGCATTTCTGGACACTGCTGATACTTGGAATTTGAGTTTTGGCTATACATTTTGCTTATGTCTCAGTATATTCCCAGCATTTTTTTGCAAAAGTTGCTTATGTAAGAGAAGGCAGAGCATTGCATTAAAGAAGTGAGAGATTTAAAATGGAATAAACTACTGGGGAAAAAAAAAGAGAGCCACAAAAGTATAATCAAAAGTTTCAGCTTATATATACATACAGATCTATTATAATAATAGTTAATAACTCGATTTTCTTAATATAAACTATATGTAGAGGGAAGAAAATGTGTTATAATGAAGTCTTGTTTGATTTTCTTTGAAATAAGCTAGATACTCCTGAAATCACATTGACACTGTAGTCCTGTCTATGTAGCGTCATATGTCTTTTAGTAAATATTTGATTAATTGATAAAGAATAAATGTTTTTCAGGATTTCCAGATGCTATCCCCAGATAGCAAACTTATTACAGAAGATTGTTGGACTGAGCATTCAGGGTGCTGAGAGACAAATAAGAATTCTGGACATTTGCAAACTTCCTTGCTCAATCATTTTCTTTTAAATTTTCCTTATAGCCTTCTGCTTACATTTGGCCAATACATTAATTCAGATAACATTTGATAACCTAGTCAATGTTAATTGCAAAAGTGCTTCAATTGTTGCAAACATGCCTGATTAAAATAGATTTTTTCTCCTTGAATGAAAACACATCTTTCTAAGCTTGTTGAGAAAAAAAATAAAAATGGATTTTTCTCCTAATTTTTCCTGTTCACCTTTATTTTTCAGGGGAAAAAAGAGGAAAAACCTGAAATGGTCATCAGTTTGGTAGTGAATGTCCAACAAAAATGGAAAATTAACTTGAAAATAGGATGTATTTGTGTGTCAATTGACACTGGCAATTTTTTCTTCCTTTTTCCTCCTTTTCTCTAAGCCTTCCTTACACATAACGTAGAACTCTGTGTCACATGATTGGGCATGTGAGATACAGAGCAGAGGATAGATTTCTGCGTATTCTCTACCATTTCACACTGTGTTAACAGCCTACTTGTAAAACATATATTTCTTTGACGCTGTTTAGCCCTTCTAACACACCAATCTGTCACTCTTTAAAGAAGTTTTGCAAAGATCCCTATAAGATATATGATCTTTCAGTGAGTTAGCACCACAACGAACACTTCATAAGCTCTGTCAAACAGTGATTTGTGCACTACTGCAGCAGGCATTTCCTAGAACATTTTTCTTTTTCTCAGTAAAATCAGAGAGTATTGAAAGTATTTAAAAATAGGAGCTGACAGGGCGTTGTTCAAGCCATTTTTCAACACAGAAATATCAGTAAGTTCAGAGACATGACTTTCACAGCTGTTTCAGTATTAACCTGTCATGTAGAGATAGCCAGAGAGATGGTGGCCTACACAGACGTTTATTGTGAAGTTAATGCAAATCTTGAGTTTTTCTAAGGATAATCCTTTCTCTTCTCTCAAATTGTTACCACTTCTACTCAATCCAATAACAAATTAGTTGGGAGAGGAATGACCCACAGAAGGTAACATCAAGGGATAGGAATAAATGCAGTTCTTATTCTGGCTGCCAAAATGAAGGCTTTCTATGTTAAGTCTAGCTTATATTAGTTACAAAAGGAGACTTTGAAGAAAGAAAGTTTATTTGTTTACATTGCGTGAATTACTCAGCTGTTGCTCTCCATGATTACATCTATAAAATAAGATTAAATGCCTTTTACTACTTACGTCTCAAACCAGTTATTTTAAAGCACAAAAAAACAAAGCAAGCTGTTTGATCTCTGATCCTACAAGACTCAGACCAGAAACTGCAAATAGCACTGTTGATATTAAAATGTCTGGGGGAAAAAATTATACCCATAATAGTCCATAGTCCAGAATCAATACTGTCCTGAATTATTCACATTGATATGTTATTAACTTTTTTCACTATTAAAAGAGAAAAAATTGTTGATTATCCATTTTTTCCTTGAGATCCACAAAGGATAGCTTATATAAATCAGTGCCCACTATGCCAGGTGATACTTGCTTATGGAAGAATGTTGGTACATCAATCAGCTTGAAAGTTCTTTCCTTCTTCAGACATTTGAAATCATTTCTGCATAACAAAATCATGTTTCATCAAACAATACACTACTTTCACTCTCCCATGCTTCAGAATTCTGAGAATGTTTATCCAAATGTTCCAGGGAACTTGGGGACTTGTCTCCAGCATAAGGCAAAGCACACAAATTTTGAGACTCGAGAGATGTTCTCTAAGCCCATGCAACGAAGGTGATAATAGAATGCTGAACACCAACATGAGGAAGAAATTCTTTACTGTGAGGGTGGTGAGACACTGGAACAGGTTACCCAGAGAAGTTATGGATGACCCAATCTTGGCAGAGCTCAGGGCCAGGTTGGATGGGGTTTTGAGCAACCTGGTTTACTGGAAGGTGTCCCTCCCCATGTTAAAGGTGTTGGAACTGGATGATCTTTAAGGTCCAGCCAAATTAGTCTCTGATTCTGTGATTCTAATGTTAGTTCTTGCAATTGGAAAATGATGGCATAATGCTGAAATAAAATAACAATTACAGTTGATTGCTTCTCAAGTGAAGGACCTCTGGATATTCTTACTAAAAGTGAAAAGGAAATTTGGAATATAGGTAGGAAAACCAGATTTAAAATTTTAAAATTGCAGTATAATTACCTTTTCTCCCATGGGGAAAGATGACTTTTGGAAGGTACAATATTGTGGGTGTACATCTCAGCAGTGATCCATAAAACAAAATTTTTATGGAAGATAAGTTATTCAAAGGTTTTGTGCTTGGTCTTGATGAGTGGCCTGTGGTAGATGTTTATTCACATTGGTATCTATTAATTTGATCACACCATCTTTCTTGGTCAAATAATCATCATGTCAGTAATTTGGACAAGATCAGTAATGTTCTATTATTTCACCTTATGAAATGGAGTCAATAAGCCATAATGCATTTTAGCCCTGTGAAATTATCAGAGTAAGTACCATTAAAAGCAGAATAATGCAAATATCCTTGATCTAGTATTTTTAAATGTTCTCTCATCTGGACATTTTTAATGAAAAATTCATATTATATCCGAGATGAACATTAACCAGAGAGACTTCTCTAGTAAACAGTACTCCATTAGGTAGCCATGTGCTTTAGACCTTGAATGTATGATTGTGTTTAGAAAAATTACTCTGAGAATAGCACTTTATTATGCAAGGTTTTGGATGTATTTCTGAGTTGTATCATGAACAGTTAAAAAATGATAAAAATAAAGGAGCTTTACTACCATTAGTTGTACACTTTTAACCACAAATTTTCTCTTGCTTAATGTATAAACACTGTTTTCAGCTATATTCTGAATGCATTATTTTTGACACAGTCTGATGTAAGCAAATGGGATTATACTTCCATCCTAAACTAGAGTGGAGATTTTATTTCAGTATTTTGATAAAAATATTTTGATAAACAGTAAGACACATTGTATTCTAGAATTAAAAATTTTAGCTCACAATTTTTTCTACATTACCACAAATTTGCATTCTTCAGAGTATGAAGAAATATTAATGACAGATATATAATGTAATAAATCATGTCTAACTGAATAAACTGTATGACAGCAATATATAACCTGAAAGATATGCTGGTGCACCATGAAGCATTCACAAAAATACTTTAAATGGAATCTTGGAGTAAGGGTTTTAAATTTCAGTTGATGTTCTGAGACCTTGAGACTTAAAAGGATAAAGAGTTTGTGTCTTCTAAAAAATGATTTGTTGTAAGCCAGTGAGTAAAAATGCAACATTTATATTACCTAACACAAGGTAAAATCAGATGAGGCATTGAGGGTAAGGTGGAATGAAAATAGGTAATACAATGAGATAGTTGCTGCCATAATATTTCAGAAATTGAAAATAAAATTCTTTTATACAACTCTAAAATACCTAGTAAGAAATATATATTGCAGAAGAATCCTTCTGGATTTTATTAATAAAGGATAAGTTTTAGGATTATTTTTACTTTAGATTGTCCTGGGCTCTGAAAAATTATTTTCCTGGTAATTTCAACAGTCTCTTCCCAGCTGCCTCCAGAATACAGCCATATTAAAAAAAGTACTCAGAAAACACTGCAGTGTAAATAGAACAATCCCATTTTGACACATACATAGGCACATCTACACAGCCTTTGCATGGCAGGCAGGATGCATCTGTCAGGATTTCATCCACCTGAGAAGCTGAACAACCATCACATGTGGCAGATCCAGCCTCTCAGGCTACAAGTTATAATGATTTGGTTGAATAGCTCCACAACAATGTGGATGCAGCAATCTCTGGGATACTTGCAACTCTACACCCAGGCCAAGACTTCATGTTGCTCCCAATGGTCTTCCTCAGTCCATGCACTATGTGCATCTCATTCCAGCCACACTCAGGATTTAACTGGTGCCCTCAGCAGCTGTGTAGGAAATTACTGCAGCCAGAGCTCTAGTCAAGTGGAATTTGGTAAAGGCAAGTAAGCATGGCTGGTGCTGTTAACTGTATAGCTTTGCTAGCTATCTGGTATTTGCCTGTCATTCCTTTCAGTTAGAACTTCAGAAGTATATTTGATGGGGAAACATCAGATTTAAACAGACCTACTGCAGCATGTAGTCATCTTTCTGTTGGTTTCACTTGGTTCCAGGTTATGCTGCCCTGTGGTTAAATTAGTGACTCCCATTATTTCTTTTTTGGCATGGTCCTTCAGCTATAGTGCTGTTCTGCATCTGCAGCTGATTTAGCAGATATCCTGAACACTGTATTGCATGTGAAGGGAATACATTGCAAGCCTCAGACATTTTTCATGCTCACTATATTAATGTGACTACAGTATTTTAATTATCCCTTGTTCCCCTCAGATATTCTGGAGGGGTTTTTCTGTACTTCTTCTCGCTGTTCCTTTGCTTGTAGAAGAATTATGTTAATGCAGTTCTAACTTAATGCTGAAACAAGTTTGTTCATATTAAAATAGCATGTGACTTTATGCTATAAATAGAAACATTCTTGTCTTGCTGGCAAGGAAGACAAATCCAGTGATTATTTCAATGTACTTAGAAACAAGATCAAATTCAGTATTAAAAAAATCTACATTGAAAGTTCCCTCAAGACAGGGTCCTCTGTCATTTTTTTTTGACATGAAAATAATCTCAAAGGAAAGAAAAAAGCAAAATTCATTCATTAAAACATAGGTAGGAAACTGCAATGTAATTAGCTGTATTATCTTTAGTGAACAGCAGAGACCCTCAGTGAGGTTACTATTGCAGGTATATCAATCAAGAAAGAGCAATTAGAACAGGAAAAGAAAAAAATGTTCTTTTCCTTTAGGGAAAAAAAACCCCAAAACTTCTCACACTTTCTCTTGCTTTACTATTTATAGTTAGACACCAGAATATGACTGTCTCTTTTGACTGATCCACAAAAAAACACAGAATTTAAAAGAAGAACTTCAGAGAAGTTTAGGTTGTTAGACAAACAGTTTCTGCCACTGTTGCAAACAAAAGTGAATTTCAGAATAGTGACTCTTCATTCTGCACTTGCATTTTAAGGTGACAGATTTGTTGGAATCAAGGGATCACCATTTTTGTTGTTGAACTTCTACAAAGGAAAGACCTGGATTTTGGGGGAGGGAATTTTTAAAATTCAATCACTGTTTTAATATATCTATGCAGTTTATGATAGCTTTTTCTAAGCATTCATTTATAATGTGTCTTTGCTCTCTGAATCTTACATTTTTGTGCAGTTAAATTGACATTTTGACATTAAGTTTTTAATTTTTTTCCTCCACTGCATTTATACTGCCTACTCCAAATTTTTCTTGTGGTTTCCTTCACTTTGTAATCTCAAGTGAAATGTGCATGTATATGTATATTTCAATATGTGTGTAGAAAGACAGCAGTATTCCTACACTCTACAGTTAATTCTTCTAGTCCCTATTAGATTTGAATCTAGACCATGCTTATTCATATATTCACAGCAATGTGAATGACGACAGAATAGAAAGTAAGCAAATAGGCAAAATACTATGAGTTAGAAGCTATGTATCTAAGTTACTTTTTTAGTTTATAAAACCTTTGGAAAACAATGGAAAACTAAAATAGACTATTATAAGGTCCAATATAGATGAAATTTTGGACAAGATGATTTCAGGCTACTTCTTATTTTTATGAAGACATCACCTGTCCTAGTATTTGGGATCTTTAGAATGTAGACCTCTCCCTAGAGCCACACACATACTGAATGCAGCACTTCTGAAATCAGCCTTGAGTCTTCAATACCAAAGCATTCTTGCTTGTCAATAACTGAAAGTACATATGCATGGCTTTTCCAAGGGATATCCATGTGCAGACATGTTCTAACGTGTCCAGTACACCATGTCCTGTCCCAAATGACAGCTGGGGTGGTCCCTAGAATAGTATATTCATATTCATATTCATGCTTGCATGGCAGAGGAATTACTGTTTGAGGTAGTAGACAGAAGTGAACAGCCTAGGACTGGTACCACGAAATAATAGGGGGAGATATCAAACTGGGAGCACAGGGATACCAGGAGTATTTAATTTCAAAAGTACTACATGAAACAAATATTAGCCCGTATTGGGATATTACATATGTCTTTCAGTAAGTGAGTACTCATGAAGATGTATGTATTGACAGTATTTCTCACTTTATTTTGAGAAAACTGGGATCACAATGATTTGCAATAGCTGCAATAAAAATGATGAAAATATACGGATCAAGCCTTTAAAAAAAATATTTATATTCCAAATGTTATAATAAAATAGTGTGTGAAAGACATTAGTATTCATAACAAAGCTTAATAGAATTCAATGCTATGACAAATGCCTCTAGTACTGGAATATGTGAAAATACCTGTTTTGTATATTTAGACATCAAATTATAAATTTCATGTTTAAACATTTTAGGTAGGATAATGCTGCTCTTGATTTCATAAACATCATGACAGAAAAAACTCCAAACATTCGTGACTTAAAATCTGAATAAAAAGCAAGTAAATTTGAAATTTCTGTATCTGGTTCTGATATGTTTCCACCTGAATGAATGCTGACAAAGAGAGTCTAAATTTCTGCTAGCATTGTTTTCTGAAATAAATTGTCAGAAATAAATTATATTTAATGTTGTTTAATTTAAATATCTTATTAATTAGTATCTATAAGGGGCTGAATTTCTACTAATTAAAGTCTTTAAAGGAGTGGGTCCACTCCTACTAAGCAGAACTCTTCCAGATACATTTTACCCACAGCTTTTTAATAAGAATTTGCATTTACATTTAATAAGAATTAATTCAATGGAAACTTATCGAATAGCATTGAAGGATATTTTAAGCTTCATGTTTTGACATTATGTAAAAAAAAAAAATAGGACAAATGTGTTCATACATACCTTGTTTACAAAATTAAATCTAGGACAAAGAAAATTCCTGCTTAGAGAGAGATTGAAACAATTGGGGCAACTTGCTTTGAAAAGGAAATGAGAAATAATATACAACACTGAAAAAAACTGGGAAAGTGTAAAAAATTCAATTATGCTTATTTTCAGACTACATGAAAAAGGAGAAGTTCAACCAAACTGCAAGACGGCAAATTTAAAAGGAAATAATTTTCCACCCTTCATATCATTAGTGATTATCAAAATGTCACTGAAGTGAAGAATCTGTGCAGAGCTGAATAAAAATTGCAATGTAGTTTGGCAATTCCTGTGTTCCCTGACAGATGACAATCCTAGGGTAACAATCCATAGCTTCAAATGCCAGGGAGTTGGTAGTACAATGTCACATTCAGTTTGAAAATAGATACTTCCTGTCAAAGAAGACAAATGCAGTTACTTGGTAAATTATTTCCCTCTCGTCCCCAAATAAGGCACTTGTAGATATTCAAAACAAAAATAATCACAGAATAAATTAATATACTTAAAATTGTACAATTTATTTTTTCTACTTTCTTATCTGGAATCAGGAACAAAATGGCTTGAAGAGTTAGAAGTAGTAACATACTCCCAGACCACTTTATCATAAAGTTAAAAAGTTAATGAAAAATGCCAAGAATTCCTTTTAGATGAGTCATATAGTACTGCAACTGGAAAATTAGTTTTATTTTAGAAGGAGGGTGATTTTTAATTAGTGCTTTAAAATATAACATAATTTCACAAGAATAAATTGCCTTCTGTGGGTAATTCTTAGTGAGACAGCAGTAAAAGTAAAGGAATCAATTTTATATAGTGACATTGGTAATCTTTATATATTTTTTATTTCAAAGGACAGGGAATCTTTCTATGACCTTTTTACAAAGCCCTGAGAGATACAGGCTTCTCAAAGACTTCATCTTCTGGGAGAAGTGGAAAATGAAAGCACTGTGTACAGGCCGAGTTTTCAAGTTAATATAATATGATTCATATGATAACCAAAATCCACAGGACAATATTCTTACCTTCGTTTTGACATTCTGTGTTGATAAATAACAAAATGAATAGCCTTGAAAGGTGTTAGAGGATTTAAAAGAAATTCTTTTGCACAAATAGGCAGGAGAAGCTGTAACATTGACTTCTTTGTAGTGCTTGGAAGCAGATTTGAGGACAGGGGAGTGTTGTTTCAGCACAGAACGCTTCAGTGAAAGAGTGATAAGAATATCAGTTCTTTAGGTGAGCTTTGAAGTGACCAAGGTGAGATAGGCTACTTTCTTACTTCTGTGCTGTGTCATCGTGCAAGATAATGAAAGTCAAACCCAAACCCACAGTTTATTATGTAAGAGAAAGCAGGAAATAGCAGCAATGACATCAGCAACTAATATGCATATTTAACATATTCACATCAGAACGTGATTGGTAAATATAATCTTGCAAATTAACTCATTGTTAGCATATATTATATATAGCGTTTATATATGTATGGACATGTAGAGAATATATTTATGATTCTTGTGGGTTCTGCCTTTTAATAACATAGTTTTGTTTCATGGCTGGTGTCAGATATCTAGTAGTATATCCTAGATCTTGGTAGCTCTAGGCATTGAAGTTTGAGAATGTAGTGAATGTTGGGAGACATACTGATTGTTTTAGTAAGTGTTTATATATTTTTTTTTAAATTGAAACCTATAACAGCTTAGATATTTAAATATGTTCTGCACACACTCATGAGCAAATCAGGGCTACTGAAAAATGTTTTTCACATGGAATTCAGGAAAACAAATTAAAACAGTACATACATAGCCCTCTCTTCTTCCATCACTTGCCTTTTTAGATTACAGGAATTTGGTATGAATCCAAATACAGGTTTACCTGATTTGCCTCTTCCCCATTAGCATTAGGCTGGTAAGTATACTTGGTACAAGCTTTGAAGAGCTCAGGATGAGATTATGAAACATCTTTTGTTCACACTTACAAAAAATCTATGTTTTAATGTCCATTAATGAAAGGATTTCGATAGTAAATGACAGAAAATGTTGTAATCAAGCTATTTATGATGCTGAAACACCAGTCAAAAGGGTACACATTGAAGTGTGAGTACCAGCTACTGAAACTGAACTCTAATTAATTGCCTCAGAGATCAGACTAGGAGCAGCCTTGAGTCATTTTGGATTCTCAGTGGTTTAAAGCTCTGTACTATAGAAGAAGTTACCAGACCTGTGGTATTTCATGTGATTAAATTAACTAATTCTTTGCTCAGAAGTCAGTTACCCACCTTATCTCATCCGTTTTCCTCATTATATAAAATCTATTAAATCATTAAATAGCTTCGTGATCATGCTCAGGCTTATGCTTGTTAAAATTTTCTCTTGTCTTGATTAATTTCATTTTTTCTTCCAAATTTTGTTCAATTTGAATCTGCTGTTCTTTCACATTTATATTACAATTTTGTCTATCATCTTGCATTTGTATAACTTAAAAGTCAGAAATACATCAAGCTGCTTTGTTTCCTGTTCTTATGTAATGAGTTCTTTTGGATCAATTTCATTTAAAAATTACATTAATATATTGATAACTGGAGCCTAAGAAAAGCCTTATGCTTATTTTCATCATCCTTTGGATATGTGGCTACTTAAGCAAATGTTAAATACACTAAGTCAGCAATGGATTTTCAGTGTTGAGAGTTGTATAATATCCATGAAAACACTATCTGTCCAAAGATGCCTTAATTTGTGTTCTATATTCTTAGAGCAAAATGAAACATTTATTCATAACAACATTTTAAGTATAAAAACATTTTAAGTCATAAATACCTATCTTTTTCAGAATTACAGAGTAGTTCCTGTGGCAATCCAGGAGTTCCACCAAAGGGTATTTTGTATGGTCAAAGATTTGATGTTGGTGACAAAATCCGATACAGCTGTGTAACTGGATATATTTTGGATGGACACCCACAGCTTACTTGCATAGCCAACTCTGTCAATACAGCATCGTGGGACTTCCCTGTTCCTATCTGTAGAGGTAAGAAAAATCCTACAGTAATGTTATTGAATATATATGTTAGTATTAATAATTTTTTTATCTCTATATTAATAATTAAGTTTTAAACTATGATTAAAGAACGTCTCTTTTGAATATTTTGATCTCTTGCTCACATATATGTTGTATCTCAGCATATATACCTACTCATTTTTAGGTCAGTATTCTACTAAAATTATAGTTATCATTGATTTTAAAATACATATTATGTAATAAGAACTAGAAACCTAGTAATAAGTAGAATACAAATGTCTGTGTACAACATACTTGCAGCTATGGGAATGTAGATTTGGAATCTGTTGGTGCCTCCTAAGAACTGACTTTTTGTCTGGTAGTAACTTGGCTATTGAGCAAACAGAAATATGAAACTGCCAAAACAATTGATTTACAGGGTCTTACCTCATTGTCAGTCAGGTGTGATTATCTTAATATTTCTATATAGGATATCTCTTGTATTCTAACAAGTATTGTAGGTCAAATCCTTTTCTCTCGCTCATATCAGAAATATAGCAGTAGTAGGGAACCCTGTGTTGCAGGTAAATCTTATTTTCTGAGAGAAATATTGTTAAAGATAAATAATATTTGCAGAGCAGCAAAAGGAGGTTATTCTGATAAAATGAAGGCATTATCACTACTATATTCTGATAAAATGAAGGCATTATCACTACTATACACAACCAAAGACAATATGTCAGGTAACCATGGGATCTGTTTCTAAGTTCACAGGTTAATTTTACAAAATGCAAACTTTATATTTTATGTCTAAAAACATCAATGAAGTGTTGCAGAGGCTACAAAAACATTCCAGCTGAAATTACCATTCTAATAAATATAGATTGGTTAAAACATGGTTAACCAGCACTGCAAAAAATTAATTATGTATGAGAAAAGTGTGTCATAAGAAATACTGTGCTTTCATTTCCTGTTCCTGAATTAGAGCTATTTAATATGTTTATTGATGGTCTTGAAAAAATTACAAGTTTACTTTTAATAATACTATTTTCCAGTAAAAATATTTATAACTTCTGAATCTTCCACTCCTACTTCCCAGAAAAATGCTAGGTAATAATGAAGGAGATATAGAAACAAGGCATATATCCAAATTTTGTTTCTGGAGATGAGAATGCAGAAGATACGATGAGAATATGTTAACTTGCAAAAGACATATTTGTAACAAAATCAAAGTATAATGGACTTCATTGCTCAAATTCTCAGTCTGCCAATTTTGAAATGAATGGCATAAAAAATTTTATTCTTGAATGAGTTACGCATTCTTTTTTTGATACAACATTTTTCAGGAGATCTTTGGATCTATTTTGGTTTTGCTCCAAGGGGAGATGAAAATACACTGTGTAAATCTGAACTGGTATGATAAAGTCCCAAAGTAGCCCTGTGGTTAGACTTTACTAGTTTGTAAGAAGACAACTACTACATGAGAATATGAAAACCATTTTTTAAACTCGTAATTAGGGAGGTCATTATCTTCACAGTGTCATTTCTTAAGGCAAAATAAAGTTAACAAATTGGAAAGGATTCAGAAAAAGAGGAAACAAGTTCTGTTAGGTTTCAAAACTGTCATTTTGTCTAGATGTCCAATCCATGTCCAATAAAAGAAAAATAACCAATTATTTCCAAGAGTTCCTTCTATGAGTCAATGTTTTATACCAGAAACATTTAACTTTAAATGTAAAATGGATCCTTGTGATTCTATTCAAATTAATCTCTCCTAATTTTGCCTAATACAATTATCCAACATAGAATACAGCAAAAGGTTGCTAAAGGTGATTATGGACTAATGAACTTCTTATCTCTTTCTCACTGTTTGCCATGGAGACTGTTTGATTAAACACTCATCCTTAAAGATTTGTCTTATTGCTCCTTACCAATGGTCATCACATCTAACACAGAGGATTCTGACCCAAGCAAGAAAAATCTTAAGAACGGAAGTATATTTTAATTCAATGTTAATTTGAGGGTTGTTTGCTTGTTTTTACATTTCAGAAAAAAATCGAATTTGAGGCACACTTAAAAGTCAGCAGACTTAAGATCATAGATGTCTGTAGACCAGCTTTGTGTAAAAAGTACCTCTTGTACTTTAGAAAAGATAAATTTGAGGAGTTTTTTTATTTTTTTATATCATTCCTTTTACATTGCCTTCTCTTTAAATAAAGAGATGAGGAGGTCATGCTTGCGCTTTAGCAATGTGATTATTATGGAATGATGTTTCAAAATGGGGAATTGCATTGAAAACAACACTGTTTTGTAAAGTCACAAGCATATATACAGGACAAGCTACTAAATGCTTTAATTTTTAACTTGCTAAATTTTTGCATTTTTTAAGTTATATATTTTGAGCCAAATTTTATTCATGAAGAAAATATTTATTACACAAATAGGTTCTTATTCCTTTATTTGTATCCATGGGATTTTATTGAAAAATCAACAGACATATTTAATGATTTCTTTATTTCATATCCTCTTTCTAACTGAACATTATTTGAATTCACAAAGATTTTCATCTGCATGTTTTGGTATCCATTAAAATATTATTACTTTATTAGATTTATTAGAAGTGAAAAAAATACCTTAATTATAAAAAAAAATAAATTGTATTTCTTTTTTCTGGTCAACTACATGGTGGAGTTGTTCTTTATATGAGACAACACTTAAAATGTACTGACCTCTGCCTTGGGGTGGACGGCGAGGGAGTTGAGAGTTTATAGGCTCAGATCAAAGAGCAGATTAATAAAGGTGACACTGCTGTGGGTGCTTACTGCAGGCTGCCTGCTCAGGTGAAGGAGGAGGATGAGGCTTTCTTCAGGCAGCTTGAAGCAGCCTCAAAGTCACAGGCACTGGTCCTGGTGAGGCACTTTATCTACCATGCCATCTGTGGGAGAAGCAACACAGCAAAGCACAAATAGTCTACAGGATTCCTTTGAAAACACTGATGACAATTTCCCATCACATGTAGTAGAGGATCCCACAGGGAATGGTGAGCTGCTCAACTTCATATTAACAGCATCTTCTTTTTGGAGATGTGAAGGTTGGGGGCAGCCTTGGCTGCAGTGACCATGCAAATTTGGAGCTACATAACTGGAAAGGAGGAAGCAGGACAGCAAGTAAGATTACAACCATGGAATTCAGGAGAGCTGATGTTAGCTGCTTCAGGGATGTTCTTGGAAGAATCCCATGGAAAAAGGCACCACAGGGAAATGGGGTCCAATAGAGTTGTTTGATATCCAGAGTTGATTTCCCACAAAACCAATAATGCTGCATATCAGTGAGCAAGAAATCAGGCAAAGGGGGAGAGAGACCTGCATGGATGAACAAAGAACTCCTGTCATTACTCAAGCATAAGCCGGAAATACACAGGAGTTAGAAGCAGCATCAAGCCACATGGAATGAATATAAAGATTGTCAGAGTAAGTAGAAATGGGATCAGGAAGGCCAAAGCTCATCTGCAATTAAATCTAGCCAAGGATGTCAAGGACAAGAAGAGCTTCTTAAAACACATCAATAATAGAAGAAAAACAAAGGGACAATGTGGGTGGGCCCATTAGTAAACAGAGGGGGACCCTGGTAACAGAGGACGCAGAGAAGGCAGAGTTATCAAACGCCTTCTTTTCATCCATCTTCACTGACATGATCAGCCCCCAGAGTTCCCTGGCACAGACCAGGGTAAAGGAGTCTTGGAAGGAAGATTTTTCCTTGGTGAAGGAGAATTGGGTTAGATAACACCTAAGCAAACTTGACATCCACATGCCCATGGGCTCTGGCAGGATGTGTCCATGAGAGAGCTTCTGGACACCGTAGCAAGGTCACTCACAGACATCTTTACAAGGTCATGGTAATCAGGAGAGGTGCCTGGGGACTGGAAAAAAGCAAATCTCACCCTGGACTTCAAAAAGGGCAAGAAGGAGGACACAGAGAAGTATTGGCCAGGCAGCCTCAGTTCAGTCTCTGGAAAGCTGATGGAGCACCTCATTCTGAAATCTATCTGTATCCATACGGATGACAAGAAGGCAACCAGAAGTATTTAGCATGGATTAACTAAAAGTCAATCTGGCTTGACCAAGGACATTGCCTTCTACAGTGAAACAACTACATGGATCAATGGGGAGAGAGCAGTGGATATTGTCTACCTTGGCTTCAGCAGACTTTGGATGCTGTCTTTCACGAAATCCTGATAGATAAAATTAGGAACTGTTGACTGGATGAGTGGACCGAGGTCGATTAAAATCTGGCTGAATAGCAGGGTTGTCATCAGTGGCATGAGGTCTAGTTGGAGGTTTGTCACTAGCAGCGTCCTCCAAAGTTCTGTACTGGGCCCAATATCATCAATGACTTGGACGAAGGGGCAGATGCCTTCTCAGCAGAATCACTGATGACAAAAAGTCAGGAGGAGTGGCCAATACCTGAGTGCTGTGACACCTTCAGAAAGACCTTGACAGGCTGGAAAGATGGACAGGGAAGAACTACGTGAAATTCGACAAAGGCAGATGCAGAGTTCTAAGACTCTGGAAGAATAACCCCATGGACCAGCACTGGCTGGGAGCTGATCTGGAAAGCAGCTCTGTGGAGAAAGACCTGGAGTCCTGGTAGATGCAATCCTGTGCCACGTGCTCTAGCTGACCCTGCTTGAGCAGCAAGTTTGGACCAGATCACCCACTGTGTTGCCTTCCAAACTTACCAGTTCTGTGGTTCTTTGAATTATACTGTGCACAATCCATGACTAGTTTTTAAATAAAGCCTTCTCTCCTGAAAAATTAATTTTGATAAGGTTGTTTTTAATCATGAAATGTGACAGAAGGTTAATTATATCAGCTATTTCTGAGCTAATGTTGCAGCTTGCAGTTTCTCCATAATGCAGTGAACTAGAAACAATTTACTGAGTGTAATAAATAATGCTACATTTATATATAATATTTTCTTTCTATAAAGTTTATAAGAACTAGATTCTTTCATAATCAAGGAAGTATTATGACTTTTATGTCTTCTAAAAATTTCTGATTCCATGCTAAAATGGGTGTTGTAAGAATCTCCATTCTAAAATTTATTTTTTTTAGAATTTAGAAATTTCAAGTGCAGAATACAGTTCTATTTGTATTCCTAGATATTCTAATAAAATATTTTCACTATTGCTTGTGCATATAGCTACAAAATATTCGTCAATATAAAAATTCTGGTTTTATTTTCAACAAGAGACTTTGTCTAAATGAACACGTATTTTGATCAGAGAACTGCACAACCCACTGACAAGCTTCATTTCTTCCATTGAAAAAATGCATTTCTGCTTTTTTTAATATGTATCTGGGAGGACATTAAGTTATTTCTTGTATATATTGTCATGACAGGTAAAAGGCTGAAGAGGTTCATACTAAATTCCAAGTCTGGGAATTCTGTAACTCCCCTGCAATATATATGTATGTATGTACTTATAAAGATATGTTTCTTTTTGCCTATCTTTATAATGTATACTTAATTTCTTCTTCTTCTTCTTCTTCTTCTTATTCAGTGGATTTATTCCAAATGAACTGAATTGAGATACTTATAAGCTCTTACTTTTAAAAGTGATCTAACACATGTCAAAATTGAATTAGAATATTCAGCTCTCTATTTAAATATTTTGCCACTTCCTCTATGCAGAACCTGCTGGACTGAAAAATTTGTTAATTACAAGTCATTGGTATAATTGTGTAAGTACACAGATCCATGACTCTAGATATTTCAACTCCATGAGGTAAGTTTTAGGTTAGATACCAGAGGGAGTAGCTTCAAATTAAATTAAAGTGTCTTGTGGACCTTCCAATACACTTTTCCTTAATGGTTGTATTTGTTTATATTTGGCATAGAATAGTATGGAATTTTGAAAAGAAAACTGCTAAATTAAACTTCACATAATTACCAAGAAATAATCATATAGCAGTGTAAGCATTTCACAGACAGATATATTTGGTTGCAGATGGATTTATGATTTTGTTAAATCATATCAAATAGAATCTAGTAATATATGCAGCAAAATAAGATGACTGCCTCTGCATTTTTGTTATAAGCCGGTCTTTGTAGGTTGTGAAAAGAACAAAGCAGGATATAAAGTCAAAGTACTGCACTTGATGCCATGTAATGCATTAACTACTGGAACTGACAATATACACAGAGGAAAATAGAGTGCACTAACTTAAAAGCAGGAATAAATTACATCTCACAGGGAACGAGAGGTTTTCTGCCTGAAGCTAGTTCTTATACACAAATAGTTATTCTTGCTCATTCTTGGGAAAAGTATAGCTGTGTGAGTCTGGATAAGAAACATGCTGGATTATTTGATAAAATTGAAAAGAAAACAAAAAATGTTTTCTAGAATGAGGTATTTATACATAAGCAATTATATATGAGCAATTTTTCAGAGCTTTTCTGCAGTTATGTCCTTTTTAGGACATAACTAATCGGTGGCTTAGAATGGCTAACACTCTTACAGTGGGTATTTAAAAAAATATAAATGCTAATGCTGTTGCCTAGAATTAGAGACATTAACTGAGATTCTTTGGGGGGTGGAAATGATGAAAAAGATCTACTATTTTATTGAAATAGTAGAATAATGGCTGAGTGTTTTCAAGTACCATGCTGTGTGCATTCAAGCAGGGCAGAGAAGATTTGCAAAATAATACCCAGAATTACTTTTTGAAGAAATAAACATACAATACCTTTTGTTGCTTTGAATTTTTGCAATAAAAGAGATTTGTGAGTTCTTTATTTTTAATAAAGAACTGTTTAAAATTTGTAATTTTTTATACCAATAGAATGAAACTTTCTAGTTTATGAAAAGCATTGAAATTGCTCACTACTGTACTGTACCACACTTATATTTTCTCATTATATTAGTGTTATTCTCAGGATAGTACCTGATACTCGCTATCAGGGACATTTAACATAAATGCACAGTCTGTGTGAAAAAAAAAAAACAACTGAGCCCGAAGAACAGCAAATCCCCATGTGAATTTTATTGTGTGGCCAGAACCATAGATTTCTTATCATTGGAAATAGTGATAAAACTTTGCTGAATTGTATAAAGCTATTTTAAATCATTATTGATGTGTTATAAATAAGGAAATTGGTACAGAAATAGAAATGCTTGCCACATTAGAATTACCCTATATTCCTAACACTAATGCTAAAATATGCTAGTTTTACTGTATATATATATATATATATATGAGTTAAATGCATTCCGAACTCATTAAAAATATATCAGCAATAATAATGATCTAACACTGTACATGTTCCTTAAGCAGGCAACACTATTCACAAGAGTTCCAATTGAGTTTAATACAATGAATTCATGTCTAGACCCTGTGCTTCTTCATTTATGATAATGGTGGTCAAATAACAAAGTCCTTAGGATGGATGAAGAACTGCTCCCATGTGAAAATTTATGGCATGCAATGATGTGCTACTGTAGTAGTAATGATACTTGAGGAAAAATTACAAATTTTCAGAAAGTAATCTAACTACGCAAAATTTTATAGCAGAAAATAATTCATTTTCATTAGCTTCATTTTTAAATCAGGATTTACATTTTCAAAGCTTTGAATATCTTGAAATGTTTTTCTTCCTTTTCCTTTCTTTAAAAATGTATACCTCCACATCAGAATATTAATCAGAGCATCAGAGTCATACTTTCATTTGGTTTACACAGTTTGGCTTTGCACATCTTTGTGTGATTTTGGTAATTCCTATCAGTAGAGAAGATAGTTCTCCTCAGATCCATTAGAAACTTATATTAGCAGTGGACTAACCCTCAGGTGGTGTGATATAGTCCAGAATGAAAGAGTATATGCATCAAACTAATTTAAACTCATCAGATTATGTTAATTTGGAAAACAGGCCTCCTACACTACATCTCCAAACAGTATACAGAAGACTAGAGAAAGAAGCAGAAATTAACTCTTTCTAGATAAATTAAACTCTGCTTAAAGAAGAAAGAAAGTATATGTAATTATTCCAGGAAGAGAACGTTTGGGAAACGTTGTAGTTCACACCAAAGTAAGGAAAAGACAGACATAGCAATGCCTTATCTTCCTACTTTTCACAGAAAAAGTACCAATAAGATCAATTTTAATTACGAAAGATTGTTATAACAATTGATAAGGGCAATGAAGAGGAAAAAAGAAAGATCAGATCTTAAATTCAAGAAATCTAACCCAATACTGAACACAATAAAACTTCTTGAATACCAAAATCTTCATTCCCACCATTTTAAAGGTGGGAATTAGGGTTTACTCAAGTGGGTGGAAGTTAGTTGTGTGGTTTATGAAAAGCTTGAAATTCTGCTTTTATTTCCTGTTTTCTTAAAATTTTTCTTAATGAAGGACAAAGGACATAGAAGTTGTGCTAATTGTTAATGTTAGCATATGCTATTGAAATTTTGTTGTGAAATTTTCACTGAGGACAACATAGCAGTGAGAATTATACCTGAAACTGAAAGGGATGGAGATTACTCTGAGTAATCAAGATGAGTGAATGGGAAGAAGGAACCTGGAAAAGTAAAATATTGACTTAGCATGATGTTTATCACCAAAGCACCATACTAGAATTGTCAGTTACAACAAACACTCAATCTTTCACATCTGATTTAAAACTTATATCTTCATTTGTTAGAAACACCTAAAGACTATTCTAAGAGGACGGGTGTTAAATGTATAACTAGCTTAATCCCAGTTTGGGCTAGTAAATTCTGCTTTTGCAAGCTAATTGTTTCCCTTTAACATCCTTCTGTTCTTCTATGGTTCATTTTCTATATGGCATTATCAAATAAATACTTCATATTAATCAATTAGCAGAAATAATATTTGTGAAATAATTTGAGATATTTTGAAATTAATTACTGGTAAACCTCAGGTTCATTAACTCAATTTACTAAGCTGCTTAATCTAAAACCTGTGGCTACCATAGGCTTCTAAACAGACTAGTATATTTTCCCATCATTATTGAAATTATGGCTTGGTAAACCTTTCAATATCTTTTAGTTTCTGCCTAACATGAGAATTTTCCTGGATATAAATGGAAATTGTGAGAATATTGTTCTGTATTTTGGTATCCCTTTGCAAATCCTTATTTATAACTCAGTTGTAATTACATCTGGAAGGCAGAAGTCATAGCAAATTATTTTCTGGGGAATATTTAAAGCTCTTCAAATATTTCCTCAAGAGAATAACTGATGGCCAGTAGTGTTTTTTTGCAGGTGAAAGATTTCATTGCAGAAATTCTAGCATGACATTTTAGCATTCTTCAAGACTACAATTGTCTAAGACTGCATCTTTCTTGGCCTAAAGATTGATTCACCTATGGAACATGAATCTTCATCTTAAGCATTAATTAATCTTGTTCTCATAACTAGCAGAAGTTTTGCTGGTTTATTTAAATATTAAGACATCACTTTTGGTGTCTTGTGAGATGGTGTTCAAAACTGTAGCTTGTTTTTAAGTTCCAATATTTACAATTGTACTCTGATGAAGAAGTCTGAAGATGATGCAGTTATGTTGTTAAAATAAATTTAGAATTCCACAAAATTTATTCATCTTTTCATTCAGCTCTGCAAATTCAGAGGCTAAAACCCATTTGCCTTAAATCATCTTGACTCTGGAAGGGCATTTAAATTTAATGAAATTGTAGAAGTTTTCTACATGTGTATGAAAGATTCCATCAGCAAAGATTTAATTTTTCACAGAACTACTGTAATATAGGTAAACAGTTTATTTTGTTAACTCATTCATCTTGTATGATGGCCTTCTGAGTTTTGTTCAGGATTAAACCTTTGATGGTAGATCTGTACAAGTGTAGCACATTAAATTTCTTTTGCATTTCTGTCAACCAATGGAGGTAACCTTATCTCAGCTGCACAAAATATTTCATGGGTTAAAGTTCTCTTTGCACTACATCATCAAAGTAATTCTGGGTTCTTTTAAGCCGAACTGAGAGGAGGTCAGTTTAAATGGTTTAATTTTAATTGTGAGAATTTAGGATCACTAACTGCCTCAATAGTTTCACCTTCCTAACCCAAATACTCTTAACATTGGCTGGTATTTTGCAGTTTGGAGAAAGAAAGTTCCTGGTGTGCAGTTATGCATCAATTCTCTCCATGTCACAGTTCCCTCATCTTTCATTTTGAAGATTTGCTATCATATCACAACATTATATAATTCACACAATCACAGCATCATATAGGTTGGAAGAGACCTTCGAGGTTATCTAGTCCAACGATCAACAAAGCACCACCATAATCAGCCCTAAACCACATCCCCAGGTATGCTCCAGATCCCTCTTGAACACTTCTTGAGATGGTGCCTCCATCATCTCCCTGGAAAATTGGTTCAAATGTCTAACCGCTCCTTGGGCAAAGTTTTTTTTCCTAATATCTAATCTAAGCCTCCTCTGGCACAACTTGAGGCCATTTCCTCTTGAGACATGACAGAAGACACAGACCCCCATATTTTACACGTTTTTCTGATATAATTGTAAGTATGTATATTTAAAACTTTTGAATACATCTTAGAACCTGTAAAAACTGTGTAACTAATAGTGAAAAAAATAGTCTTTGTTTTTGACACCTGCTAGTTCCCAGTTCTGTCTTCTTTAGAGAACCATGAAGAAAACAGATCTTTCTCAGTATCAATACCTACATAATCATGTAGAAAATAAAATAATTTTAAACTAAGATCCATGGGAAACAGATATTTTGACCCACATTTAAGGCAGGTAGCAGTGGACAGGGGTCATAAACAAAGGATGCAGAATGATGGACACATGGATGACATCAGAAATGACAAGGTAAGGTGAAAGCATACCTGCCTCAGGTCAGCCTGGGACACAAGCAGGAGTCACAGAAGAGTGACATTGTTGCAATAACAGAGATAGCAGGACAGCTCACATGGCTGGAGGATAACAAAGGGTGTATGCAAACTTCTCAGAAGACAAAGATGCAGAATGGGCTGGTCGAGGGTTTGTAAATCAGGATCAGAGAGCATTAGAACAGTCAAGGAACTCATATTGTCAGTCTGTTGCACACCAATGGATAAGGGTGAGGAAAGGTGTGAAGTGCTCTTTAAAGAGCTCAAGGAGGTCTCTAATTCACACACTTTAGCTCTCATACAATTTAACCTTCCTGTTTCTTGTTAAGAAGGCAATAGGGCAGGATGAAAACTGTAAATATTTCAGAAGACCTTAAAGAATCCATACCTGCATTCCACTGCAAGACTTATTCCCACTAGGTAATTGTCCAGATAGTTTTTAAAAACCTTCCATTTTCCAAAGGCAGTGGTTTTCTATATTTTGTATTTAATACTATTAGAAAGAACTTTTATAATTTAATCCACATTGTATTTTTCCACTAAAATTTAAGCATACTGTCTTCCACCTCCTCCTTCCCTCCCCCCAAATATACTTTTGCACCTATGCACATTAGAAACCAATTAATTTCTTCCTCTTTGCAACTTCTTATATTTAGTTTTGGTCTTCTTTAACTACTATAATACTAATGCTATCTTACTTCACAACTCATGAGACCACTAGTAATGTTTGCTAATTTCCTCTTGATTTTTTAAATTTATCTATGCTTTCTTTTGAAGTATTGGGCCTTGATTAGCAAAGACTAGCTAAGAAGTTTGGTGCTTCATTGATCACAGGTCATAGTTATAGCATGGTCTTTCTGGTCTCTAGATGTGTCCAGTAATTCACCCTGTGAGGGTAACTTTAATTCTTGACCCAATTTTTAAATGCTGTCCTGGTTTTTAAATAACATTTTTAATGAAAAATATTTAGGTTTTAGTTTTCCTATTGATTGGTTGGTTGGGTTTGCTTGGTTTTTTGTTTGTTTGTTTTTTTTTTTTTTCAAAAGATTAATTGTTGAAATCCAGGTAAATAGGAAAGGATTTTATCCTTCTGTATTGTCCATGGAATAATGCATTTTTGGTAAGGCAAAAATTTGGCCAAAGTCCCAGAATAATATGGTGTTTATTTAATGCAATCTAAAATCTCTAGGCTGGCCAAAAATGTAGTGTCAAATTCCAATTTTCTTAACTATCTGAAGTAAAAAGCAAAGTACATGCATCTATAGGAAAAATGCTGTGGTTTAACCCTTCATTTACTCTTATTTCATTTAATAGAAATACTGAAAAAGCAATATTTGGAGATTCAGTCCTCTTGCATCTTTGAGCACCAAGTTAAAATGCTGAGGTAGTGGTTACTTCAAGTCAAACTGAAAGAATGATGAAAATTATTTTCTACATTTATTTATCTGAGCATGACTTAAAAAGCAGAGGTTTATTAGTAACAATAATGATTCTAACTTCATGAGCAAACATTCAGTAATTTTATTTTAATTGGAGATGAAAGCTCAAAGGGTTTCTGTCATTTATCCAAGTCATGTGGATGCTATCCATGCACCAAGGATTTATAAAGTGCTCAGTTTCCACTAGGAATACCGAAGACTGAAGTCAAATTTTATAATCGTTAGCAAGCACTAGGCTTCCATCACCTGAGTAAATCAAAATAAAGTGACTGATACTCACTGAGCTAGGGTTTATCACCTATAAATGATACAGCAAATGGATTAAGAGCACTCCTTCACTGAAGGGAGAAAGCAGAGGAATGGACAGCACAATAATTAATAGCTGGCTCTCTGGCTTCTCAAGTACAATAATGACAGGTTCTTCTCTTTCCTAATTCCCTGACAGGGAAGTCCGCTCTTTCCAGATAACATGCAGTTATGCATTAGTCATAGTATAAGATTAATAACTCCAGGGTGCTGTCATCTTGTTTAATTGCAAGGCTGCATTTTAAATACAGCTAAGTCAGCAAAGTGACTTGCCAACCATTTGCTCTTTCTAAATGTTCCAGGCAGCCACAGTAGGTCCAGTTACTCTTTGTGTCTAGGTGCATGGTGACTCCATTATCCTCTTTTGCAGGTAACTGTAGCTGCTCAAGTAAGCTTGAATTGTGCAAGAAAAATAAGTATATATAATAGCTGTAAGTGGTTTTTGTGGGAAAAATTCCTACTATTTAAAGAGATCTCTTAGAAGAGACTTTCATCTCCCATTTTGAAAATTGATGACTTGCTTTCTGAGTCTGTAAGCTGTTGCCATAAGATGAAGGCAGCTTCATGCTGTCTCATGCTCAGCCACAGTTTGATGGCACTTTTAGGAACTATTCTTCATATTATTACAGGTTTAACATTTGATCACAGTCTTGGACAGTTTTTTATTGTTGCAGTTGTAATTTTTTTTAATAAATAGAAATGTACTCAACTATAACCAGAAAATAAAATATAGATTCAATATATGGTAAACTTTCACTTATTTTTCCTTCTGACAATCCTGTATCAGTAGAACAAGGTCTTCCCCTTTTGATCCTGTTTCATCAGGAAGAGTGGCTGGATATTCCAGTCATGTATAGTTGACACAGTAAGGCATGTTTCATTTCACTTTCTAATGGCCTTATAATTATCAGATGAAAGATATAACAAATTAGATATTTTCATTAAATATGTGAGACACAACTTGATTACTATAATTTTTTTATTTTTACTTCTGTAGGTACCAATTAAAAGGCATTTCCTTCTCTATGCTAAGGATAATTCTTTTAAATTTAAACCAAGAAGAAATCCCTCCCAAATTCCTTTACTGTTGTAGCTGTTTGCACACGATATACTCAGTTCATTAGCAAAATAGAGAAAAACCACCAACTATCTTAATGATTTTTACATTCTTTTTCTCCACTTCATTTCCAATAGGTAAACATTTTTTGGTTTTTCCAAAAAGCCTTCATAAACCAGGTGTTTATTTTCACATACAATGTAATTTCCCACTGTTTTAAGAACTGTAGTTACCAAAGAGACCACAATCCACTCCATGCTTCTTGGACTGAATTTCAAACATTTCAGGAAGACAATTTAACAATTCATTTTGTGTAAGAATAAAGAAACTGCATCTAAGACTGAAATCTTCCACACTCTGAGAAGTTTACCATAGTATTCAATGGCTTTTCTGTGGTGAACCTATTCATTCATAATTTCCTAAAAGTACAGGTGCTGAAGACATTTGTAAGCAAGTTATTTCTATTCGCTAGTAAGAATTTTTCCCTAGACCCCTAGTTATCTGTATTTGAAAATTAAACTACCATATTACATTTAAATCATGTAGTGGGTAAGTAAGTGTATGAAATTTAGATTTCCACAAAGTTCAACTATGCAAGTAGTCTCCATGGACAGACATTGAGTTTAGTATCTGTTCTAGTAGCATTAAAAAGCTAAAAAGAAACTAAGGAAATAGGTTTCATTTATCTTAGAGTCTAAGAACTATAGCAGGAATGTATTTTTAAACCAAACCTTTTCTAGATATTTATGTGGTTTTTTGTATTTTTTAAAGGAAGGTGATATTAAAAACCTTGAACACTGAATGAAAATTGTTTCTCTCACTTTCAAAACAAGAAAAATACAATTGGTTCAGTGATGTTGAATAAATTTACATTGTAAAAATATATTAATGGACCTCTAGATTATGACTGCCATATTTTGGAGTATTTGCTAAAGCACATAAATTTTTTCACAGGATTTGGATGTTTCCGTATTAGTAGGGCTATCCACTGACTATGCTGCATACAAAGTTATGTTTAGCTGGTCTTTCAGGGATCTGTAACTGTTAAAAACAGCCTTAGCATGTTCCAAACATGATATCTGACTTTTCCTCTGAACGGTGAATCTCCTTAAACAACCATATAGCTATGTAAGGGAATATTCATGTTCTTGCCATTCCAAGTTTCCTGCTGATTACCTTTAGTTTTGACAGTTAATTCTTTCTGCATCATTATTTACCAAGCATATTTTAAATAGTACCTAAGCTACCAGGAAATTATGTAAAAACCTGCAGTTACATATCAGTTAAAAACAGCATAAGGTGAAATTTCCATGTAACATAGATGCGTTGAGAGGGTAAGGAGAGATTATTCAGAATATCACTTTTCCTTGCCTCAATGCATTGACATAGTATTTGGAACAGAGATTTATCCTTCTGACCTATCCTGAAAGAAACTTCTATCAGTACCTAGGAATTGTAAAGCCTTGCTGTCTGCACCCCTCTACTACCTCCCTGGGAAGCTTTTTCCAAAGATTGACAACCACTCTCATGAAGAAATTTTTCCCAATAGTTGATCTAAACCTCACCTGGTACCACTTGAGACAATTTCCTCTTGTCCTATCTCTTGCTACTGGGAAAAGAGACCAACAGCCACCACTCCACAACTTCCTTTCAGACAACTGTAGAGAGTGATGTCCCCCTTGAGCCTCCTTTTCTTCAAGCTAAACACCCCCAGCTCTCTCAGCTGCTCCTCATCAGACCTGTGCTCCAGTCCCTTCACCAGCCCTTCTCTGGACACACTCCAACCCCTCAATGTCCTCGCTGTAGTGAGAGGCCCAGAACTTAACACAGGATTCAAGTTGTGGCCTCACCAGAGCAGAGTGCAGAGGTACAACCACGTCCCTGGTCCTGCTGACCACACAGTCGCCGATACAGGCCAGAATGTCATTGACTTTCTTGGCCACCTGGACTCACTGCTAGATCAGGTTCAGCCACTGTCCAACCAACATCCCCAGGTCCTTTTCCACCAGGAACCTTTACAGCCACTTCCAAATGGAACCAAATGGTCATGGGAAGAGGCAAAAAAGAATAACAGAGGAAGTGGGAAAGATGAAGGGATTCAAAGGATTATGCTACAACAGAGATACTGTGCTACAGAGAAGCTATTTTGGTAAGAAGCTACCAATATATGCTATTTTGGTAAACAAAGACTTCATCTAGGAAGGCGACAACCTGACTTTCCTTTTAGTACAAATCTATATAAATTTTGTATGTTGGATCCATGGTCCCTTTTTCCATCCTGCCTTTTACAGAACTCCTAAGATGATTCTGGACAGGAGTATATAAAACCAGGATGATATGCATCTGCACACAAATCTGTCTTTCAGAAGTGTAGTTTTCAAGCATTTATTCTACCAAATTTCTGCCTCTCAGCTCTGGAGGTATCCACAAGAAATGCAAGAAATTATCATAAGCTAATGTTGCTTTACAAACAATATTTCTTCAATAGCAGTAATCCAATTCTAAAGATTCCAGATGTAATTTTTAAGTTTGGACAGTGAGGGAAATGATCTTACAGTTTTTTAGGCTGTGTTTACTGGAAAAGCTACAGCATAATCTGGTTTTTTTTCAGTATCTTCAGTCTGTGATAGCACGTTGTTGTTTTCATGCTTTGTTTCTGCATTATGAATATTACCTCTGCTCACCACCTAGAACCTTAGATAAATTGTTTGACTGAAGTTCATATGGGCATAAAAGAGCCAGAAATATGTGTCATGTATCATGAATTGCTAAGTCTGACACTGCATGTTAATTGTTTGTTTTGTGCTGCTGCATATAGCCTTACAACAATTCTCATTTCAAGTATCTTTGGATTATATTTGTTTGTGTCTCATGTCTACCCTGCTATTTGTAAGACTACCTGCCATTTTGAACAAGGATGTTATAATAATCTTGCTATTAGCCAAATAATTTCCTCTCAGACATAAATTCCAATGCTGCATATTATCCGCTTTGTGCCAGCACTCTGGAAATGGTTTACAGACAATAGTGATTTTGTAGCCCTCTAGTCCAAGAATAAATTAATGTATAATCGGCACAATGTCAGCACAGGAGCTGGCAGGCTTGGTAGATTCTGCTGCATTTCAGCCATTTTCTGGCTAGGGTAGTACATAGAAGGTCCAAATAAGAGATTTTCTAAATGTGTACAAATAATTACACTAACAGCTCCCTTTTTCATCATCCCCAGTATTTGACTCCTCCAATCTTTCTGAAGATCCAACTTCTTTCTTAATTTCTGTACAATCAGTTGTGTAACAGTCTGCAAGATCTATGGTCCAAATCAAGAAGCTTCTATCAAATAGCTTTGCCATCAATATTTAGATACTTAGCTACTTGAAGAGTAGCTTGAAATTCATAAGCAGCTATAGCATGCTAAGATATAGCATTCATTTCTGGACACTGATCAGATATCTCTGTTTGGTAAAATCTTTCAGTTTGTGGATAAATATTACACACATTTATAAGAAAATATGTAAAAAGTGAAGATAAAAATATGAGCATTAAGATCGTGCAAACAAACAAACTTAATAGCGTGAATGATGTTTGTCATATAACTTGTACATTTAGGAAAGAATATGGAATTTTGGGACAAAAATGCATTTGTTCCTCTCCCTGTTATCTTTTTAGGGAGTTCTGAAGCTAAACTGTTCATGCCTAATTATAACATTTGTCATAGCTACCTCCAAAGAGTTCATGTTGTTAAACTACCATTTCAACTTTGTATTAAAATCTAAAGCAAACCCAAATAGCAAATGAAGATAAATGAACTGATTAAGTCACAGACACTTCTAGTAGGTATGTAAACAGTCAACACATAATTTTCAAGGTCTCATAACAGCCCCTGCCCAGAGGCTGCAAACCTCAGTGAAATTTATTTTGTAACTGCAGATTAGAAACTCTGAAAAAAATTGACAGTATTTAATGCGAACAAATATTTGACAAGCAAAGTAGGCCTGTGCAAACAGAAGCCTTGTGGAGAATCTGAAAATGAGGAGTCTGTAAAGACTGTTTTGCAGAGCTGGCTAATGAGGACAAGTATGAAAGTTTATCTAAGAATAAGACTGATGCTCAGGCTACCCCAAAGAAAGAAAGAAAGGAACTCAGGATAGCCCAGTCTCAAGGCATAGGCCTCAGACATCTATTTGTAAGTCCCTGGAGAGGTGGTAGGTGCTGTGTTTCAGGCTCATATCCTCTGACAGTGATTTTATGATGCAGTGTTTTTCATGCAGGAAGCAAATCTAAAATTTTGCACATGCATATGTGTCTATGCAGATTATTTCTTCTACTAAATATTCAGACAGATGAATGAGGGTATTCTCACTGAGGTTCTGTTAAAAAAGAATCTGCAGTGCTTGCACAGATTGTCTTGATACCAAATGTCTCAGATGTCTGTGTGCAATTCAGCTTGAATAGATTTAGGAGGTTTTTTACAGGGTCACTTGGAACATTTTATACTCTATTACTTCTTAAAAATTGGATTCCTTTCTATCTATATCACTTAATTTCTTATTTTTAATATATTTAAATATATTTTAATGTATTTAAAATGTAAAAGAGTAGAGTTGGTATAAGTCAACCAAAAACATTATCTTGTCCTTCTGTGTAGGGTACTTTCATGCTGTATTCTTCTTCTTTTCATGAAATTTATCCTGTGTCCTTCTTTGGCAATATACATGTGGTGTTAAGTGAAGATCTATGCTTGAAAAATAAAACAAGTTGTTGCTAAACAATTAGGAAGCATTATGTGATCACCAGTCCCCTAGAGGATTTTATCCAGCGCACTGGCAGGGTTTCCATGGAAACAAGAACATTATTAAAGACTCCAAAAAGTCCTGTCTTTCTCTGGTTTGTCCCCTTTCCTCTTTTATAGGTAGTTTGTGTTGTGCATAAGCATTTCATTTCAAATTGTGCAATAAATGAAAGGATTTAATCCCCTCATTAAATGGAATATATTTCTTTCTATAATAAGCTCTGAAATTTGGTGGATCTTGAGCTGCTGTCCTAATTTTAGGCAATTTTACATTAAGAGGATATGACTATTCATTTACTGAGAGTGAATGAGAAATGTGACTTAGACTGCCATTTTTCTGTCATGCTTATTTTTGCTAGTAGCTTTAAGAAAAAGTAAAAAAGAAAAGCAAGAAGAATGTTGTATGGGCATGTGGCTTACATCAGCCTACTAACTTGCTTCCTCCATATCTGAATTTCCATAGCTCTTAAAGAATACCAGCACTTAAAGTGTGGGATTTCTTTCGTGGACAGAAATGTTTGCATTTAAACATTTCCTCTGAGCTCTGAACTGTGTATGCAATTGAGATGTTTGTTCACAACTGCAGAGAAATCATACTTGTGAAAATACAATGTTTAGATGAGAAAACATTTTAATGAAAGATTCATTCAACAGGACAGGAGTAAATACATTGTTGAATCTATCTTTGTAATGGAAATGTAGCTGTGTTATCTTACTAATAGAAGTATCATGTTGTCTTCTGGGATCTTTGAAAAATTGAGCTTAAGTAAAACTGGTTTGGTTTTGTTTTTTTTTCCATTTCTCAAATGTCCCTTTCTTCTCATAATAATTCATTTTCATATTATATGACTAATTCATATTAAAACCACATGACATTTTTAATTCATTTTATGGTAGTTTCCAAAATTTTTAGTATTTAGGAATACCAAAGAGTTAGATGACCAAAGAGTTAATCAGCCTCCTGTACTATCAACTTAAGTGAAGTTACAAAGCAGAATAGTGCTTAGCTGGATTTGGAATAGATAGGATGAGGGGGATTCCTCCAATCACCTTCAATATAGAGGTCTACATGTTCACTACATTTCTATATTTTTAAGGCCACAAAAGAGAATAAAACACTTATAGTCCATCTTATATTCTCTGCTAAAAGAAATCATAGATTTGTGATAACATGTAGGTTGGAAGGGGCCTCAGGAGGCCTTCTGTCCACAGCAAGGTCAACTACAGTAATTTCCTAGGGCCCATGCCTATTTTCAGTATCTTCAAAGATGGAGATATTATCTCTAGAGACTGTCTCTGGGCCCCAGTTCTAGTGTTTGACCTCAATCATGGAAAATTTATTTTACATTGCATTGAATCTGAATTTCACACGTTTCAGTTTATGTTCTTTCTCTCTTGTCCTTTTTGCTGTTTACCTTTTAGAAGAAACTGGCTCCATGTTCTCAGTACTTTCTCATAAGAAAGTTGAAGACAACAGTAAGATGCCTCATATATTTTCTTTTCTCCAACCTGAACATACCTATTTTTTTCAGCTTCTCCTCTAGTCATATGCTTCAGCTCCCAAATCACTGTGGCAACCTTCAACTTGACTCATTAACTCTAAAACGAGTTGGCTTTTAATGTCATGCTGACACAATGCAAATACTGTTTATGTATTTATCTGGGCACCTTCAGTGAAGTAACAGCAAAGAAAATCAACAAGAAAATACAAAGTGGCTGAGGAACCTCAAACAATTAATTGGCTGCAAAAGTATTTGCATCAAGTGACAATTGTCAAAGCACACAATGCCATAATACAGTAATAAAATGCATAATATGATATTTTCACCATGATGACAGTGTAACAGTAAGAATCAAAGAAAAACACATCCCTTACATTATAGCATAGACTACCTGAAAGTTAAATAATTCAACAACAGCATAAATTATTGTCATATAAATTAAACATTATGCTTAGGAGAACACAGCGCATATGATTACTTGTACGACAAAATGCAAAAGAAGCTCTGAACTGCACTGTTGAAACTTGATGCTGAATTGACTACACAATCACTAAGAATTTCAGTTTGTCTTCCTTCTCCAGCACCTCTTGAATCTATAGCTGAGCTTTTAGCAAATTTAGCAGTAGTGACACATTCTGAAAAACACTGCTAAAATTTTCATGAAAATAGGCAACTAGATAGATGCAAATTACTAATCCCTTTGCAGAATTCACACACTGGAGCGGAAATACAATCATATTATTAGACAATGAAAATTCACAGAAGGGAAAGGACTAGAAAGACAATATTTTTGTTACAGCTGACCACCACAGAAAATAAAGATTATTCACCCTGTTTGTTTTTTTTTTCCTTTCCTTGTTTCTGAAGGACTAGATAAGAGTCTGAAGATAGCTAAGTAATTTTCTTACTTTAGATTTTAAATGTTAAAAAAACCCTTCATACTTGTGACTCTATTAATTACTATTTTTATATATTCTAATCTGGAGTGGTTTCTACAAGTGATTGCATTTCTCTGCATCTACAATAACCTCAGCTAAATCATGATCAAGCATAGAATCACAGAGTGGTTGGGTTTGAAGAGATCTTAAAGACAATCTAGTTCCAATCCCCCTGCCATGAGCAGGGACACCTTCCACTAGACCAGGTTACTCAGGGCCCTGTTCAGCCTGGGCTTGTACACTTCCAGGGATGGGACATCCACAACTTCTCTGGGCAACCTGTTGTAGTGCCTCACTATCCACACAGAAGAGAATTTCTTCATAATATCTCATCTAAGCCTACCCTCCTTCAGCTTAATTCCATTCCCTAACGTTCTACCACTACATCCCTTGTGGAAAGCCTCTCTCTAGCTTTCTTTTAGCAGTCTCCTTCTAGGCCCTGTGGCCCTACAAAAATTACTACTATTTTTGAAGCCATGTTCTATTTACTTCCTACTCTACTGTCTAATGCAGAAATTCCCTGTATTTCTGCAAAAAATATTAAAAGTTAAGATCAGAAAGTTGCACTTTTCAAATACTAAAACTTGTAGAAAATTAAAAGTATGGTTCTCAGCCTGTGGTATAAAATTTCAAAAATATGATTAAAGTAAATTACCTCAAAAATAATCTCACAAGACCATAGATACATATAGCAGGTCACATCATTATAGTGTTTATATAAATATATATTTATGTACTTTAATAGTAAATGTGTTTTTATATATATAAATAATGTACTCAGTACTAATAGCTTTATTATTTGATGTGCACATATGAAAAACTTATAAGACTATTCTTAGATTTTTTAGCAAATATAAAATATTCATTTAAAATGCAGTAGATTTTCAAAGTCTATATTTTTTTTTAGTTTCTTCTTGAAAAAATGCTATCCTATAATGAATGAATTTTTCCCTTGCCTCTTTGATGCAATTAGATTATTTGCCATTCACTTTGTTAATTTTTGGTCAAGATAATGTTCATGTTTGTCCTCTTGACACAGTAAAAATCTTTATCTCAATTCAGCAAAAGGAAATGTACCATTTTTGGCAGAACACAGTACAGTAGTTATTAATAAATGAAGAGCAGCAGCCTCTAAATATACTCATATGTTGTTTGACAAAGAAAGAAAAAAGAGAAAATAAAATACAGACTAGTTCATATTAAAAAATTTGGTTGTTTATTTCTCAAAACAGACTCATATGCATTCAAGGAAACATACAACTTGCTGCCCTGGAAAAATTTGTTTCCAGTTGTATATATCTCTTTGTGCACCCTCTCCATTCCCCCAGCTCTAATCTTCTCTTTTGTCCTTTAACAATACCCTATAATCGCTGTATTTTTCTTACTTATTTTTTTCTAGTCTGTCCCATCTTCGAATTGTGGTGATTTTTTTTTTCCATTAACAGTTTCAAAATTGCGTGTTCCATTTCTCAGAATCTTCTTGCCTGCTGTATCTTGTGCTCTCTCATACTTCTTATCCATACTCTGATACTTCAACGTTTTTCCAGCAATTTCTTTCACTTTGCATTTGCAGGATCCACTTAACATATGGAACTGGAAATCTCACCTATCTCACCTAACAGGCACACTGGACTTCTGTATTTGAGCTAGTCACATTAGGCTCTTTCCCAATCATTTATGAGAAATAGACACTTTTACAATACATCATATTGAAAGACCAGTGTGAGTGTAAAGGGTCTGAATGACAAGGTTTTAGAACAAGGTGGGCTACATAGGTGGCTTCTGTGACAAGCTCATGGAAGCTTCCCCTGTATCTGACCGAGCCAATGCCTGCTGGCTCCAAGGTACACCCATGACTGGCCAGGGATGAGCCCATCAGTGACAGCACCTTTGGGATAATGTATTCAAGAAAGGCATAAAAACTGCAATTTCAGCTGGAGAGAGGTATGAGACCATGAGAGAAACAGCCCTGCACACACCAAGGTCAGTGAAAAGGAAGGGGGAGAAAATGCTTCAGACACCACAGCAGAGCTCCCCTGCAATCTGTGGTGAAGATCATGATCAGGCAGGCTGGACCTCACAGAGATCCTCAATGGAGCAAATACTCCCTTGCAGCCTCTGGAGAACCTCATAGTGGAGCAGGTGAATGCACCTGAAGGAGACTTGGCTCCATGGGAACCCTGTACTGAAGTAGGCTCCTGGCAGAACCTGTGCCCCCATAGAGAGAGAAGCTCACACTAGAGCAGATTCGCTGTTAGGACTTGTGACCCCATGGGATATCCCACACTGGAGCAGCCTGTTCCTGAAGAACTGCACCCCATGGAAGAGGGTCAGACCATGGTTCCAACCACTTTTTAAATCTGAAGTAGTTAAAATGGACACCAACCTGAGATTTTAAGTTGACTATTAGACATGCATTGTCATTTTCCAGGAAAAAAAATCTATAACGACTTCTGGCACACATCTTTAATGCTTTGGATTTCTATCATAAACCAGAATGGTTCCAAAGATGCCATGACTATCTGTTGACTCAATGATGTGTGAAATAAAAAGCATGTATATCGTAGGCCTTGATGGCTCTAAAGGCAAGGCTTTTTAAAATAACTGTTCTGTATAACTTTTTGATTAATGTTGAAGGGATAAAAAACACAGATATTAAAAAATGTGTGTGACTATGTGTAAGTGTATATATTCACTGTGAAATTTGTAATGGGGGGAAAGGAATACTGAAAAATGTACTTGCCAGAGCTCAATCTTTTAAGTAGAAGATCAGAGGAAATAGATGTGTCAGGATAAAGATTTTACCTTGCTCATGCTGATGTACATTGTGATCACCACTCCAGAGTGGATGTTGGTTACATCCACAGAAGTCAATGCTCCTTCCAGCCACTCTCAGAGCTGGTGTTCATGCAGTGGCTGGGTTTCAACACACAGCAGTTCCACTGCGAGGACTTTGCTTCTATGTGATTTCATGTAGCTGAATTAAAACATTTCCAGCAGATCTCTACACACAAGGGTCTTTGTAGGAAATCAGATCAGTCCACAACCACCCACATTATGCTCATTTCCACTATTTTCTGGTATTGGTCTGACAGTTGTTGATCTGTGGCTAGTGTCAAGACTTATGACACTCAATTTGTGTTTACAGTATCCTGGTTTCTATGGCTTTCCGCAGTCTGCACTGTACTCAGTTCTTGACCTAGAACAGGGCACAATACTCTCAGAATCATACAAACAGACAGTATCTGAGGCTGGAAGGCACCTCTGAATATAATCTAGTTCAAGTCCCCTCACTGAGAGCAAGGCCACCTAGAGTGGGATGATCAGAGCCATGTCTAGTTGAATTTTGAGTATCTGCGGAATACAGACCGCCCATAGCCTCCCTGAACAACCTGTTTGAGTGTTCAATCAACTTTACAGTGGGAGAAAATATGTTTGAACTGTATTACTTCTATTTCAATTTATGCCAAATTTTCTTGTTATTTCTCTTGGTACCATTGAGAAGAATCTGTCTCCATCTTCTTTACTTCCCTGTCAAGTATTTATAAGCACTGATGATTCCCCTTGAACCTTCTCTGCCCCATGCTGAACATGCACTGTCTCATATTCCCTGGCATGTCTGCGGCTCCAGGCCCTGAATAATTTGTTACTCTTTGTGGGACTCTGTCTGTCCATGTCTCCCATACTAGGGAGCCATGACTGGATACAGTACTCCAGGTGCGAGGGAACTGGTCTTTGTCTGGACTTTATGCTGTTTCTTGCATTTCACCACCCTTCATGCATTTCACCTCCCAGCTCTTCAGTCACTTCTCATCACACATCACACACTTATCATCTACCCCATACTTTATCAGTTTGTCTATGGGAGTGTTACTGGCTAAAGTGAAGAAGATATATTCAACTTCTACTTGAAAAACTTTGTTCATCACTCAAGCAGAACACTGAAACTCACATTCCTAAATGCTTCTGTGGTGTAAAAATCTTTTCCTTCCAGTTCTGATTTTAGTTTTCCAAATTTGAACGTCTCTGTGAACTTTTCAAATGCAGGCAGACTTAATTTAAGTTTGATAAATTTTGGCAAATAAGGTAACAGAGCTGCCAAAGCAGTCATAAATTGGCTGAGAAAATGTCTTCAGAAGAGGTTAAGTCCTGCTCCTCTCTTCAAGGGAAACAGTAGTCACAGTTCACATTCAGGAGTGCTGAATTCTAAAGTCTGCATAATTAAGCAGCTATAGAAATCTTGACTCTGAAATCTTGGAAACATTTTGTCATCATTTAGGCATTTTGTGATGCAATAAAACACAAATACTTGTAGAAATGTAACATTACAGAACTAAAGAGATCACAAATATGGCACAGAAATTGTGCTTCTTGTTTTGTGCAGTACTTAGTAAGAATAAAGCCCGTTGCTTAGTGGTTTTACAAGAATAAGCATATGGAATTGCACATTTTAGGAAGAAAATTTGATGAACATTTGCATTTTTCTTCAGTTCATAAAAGTAAATTATTTTAAGCTGCATTCTCCTTGTAATCCAGTTGTCATAGGTCAGAAGGTTCAAAGGATTAGACAATGAAAGTTATGATAGCCTCTTATGCCTCTAAAGTCCTGTACTGAATGTAATACAGAAAATTAGGATGAAATCTTGCTTGATGGTTTAGACACTGAAGTGTTCTCATTCCAACATTTATAAAGCTAAAATAAAGATAACTGAAGATGTAGGCATTGAAATCCATTCTCCATTGAATGGTGCAAAATTTAAAACAGTGCACCTGTTCTGAGAAGAAAAAAATACAACTTTTAATCAGGTCAAGAGAGTTGAAAATGAAACAAAGGAAGTATTCTTCTTTCCCCTGATCTTGCTTTAGATGTTCTACTAGATTATGTGCAGGAAAATTTAGAAAATAGTAAGTGAATTCAAGCAATACAAGTTCTTTATTGTTTTAGCTTTTCAATTTGCTTGGATGTTATTTTTATTTTCTATCTCTAAGCTGTCATAGGAGAGCTATATTGCATGATAGGAGAACTTATTTGGGGACCACAAGAGGTTATCAAATCTAACAGACCTCTCAAGTCTGACTTTAAAGGCAGTTATATTTTCTCTGGTTCTTATGCAGCTCATAAGCTTCTGAAAATTTCCAAGGCTGTAAGTTACACAGGCTCTCCAGGCAAACATAAGCTCCCAGGACATAGTCTGCATCACCATGGTCTTCTTCACCAGCTATAGGGGAGCTTTTGCACCTGTAGCCTATAGTACCTTCTTCTTCTTCACTGGACTTGGTATCTTCAGGTTTGCATCTCTCATTTTTCTTAAACCTCTCTCTCTCTCTCTCTCTCTTTCTCTGTCCCTCTCTCTCCTTCTTTCTGCTGCTGCACAGCATTTTCCCCTCTTCTTAAGTATGTTACCACAGAGGCAGCACCAATATTGCTAATAGCCTTAGTCAGTGGGGGAGCTCCATCTTGGAGCATCCTGGAACTGGCTCCATGGGGGCAGCCCCTGACATCTACAGAGGCCACTCCAGCAGCCCCCTGATACCAAAATCCTGCCACACTCACCCAGTACAATCTTCATTTGTGCAAGCTTTTTTCTTGGTGGCTTTCACATCCTGCCTGAGAAGGTCCTTCAAACTAAGAGGTGTAAACTGATCCCAAAGGAAGTGCTAACTCTTCCTCTCTGCAGGCAGTGTCTGTCAGATGACACTGGATGCTCTGGTTAGGCTTCAGCCTTCTTCCTGACTCTACCACTACATGATTTTCACAGAACAGAAACAAACTTCTTTTATATAGTATATAGTATATATAGTTATTATATACAGTATATAGTAAAATATCCACAGATAAATAAGTGCCACTTGAAATACTTAGTTACTCATTTGGAGTGAGGGAATGTGTAGTGCTTTGTTGCCAGCTGAGTTAAAACACAACACTGGCATTATTTTATACATTTCCATAAACATTTGGTTTTAATAGAACAGTGTCTCCATTACAATAATTTAATTATAATTTTTGTGGTTCAGAGGCAAAACTGCAAAACCAGGTGTAAAAATCAGCCACTTCCAAGTTCATACTTCAATGTAGTTTGTCTCAAGAAATAAAAAAACCCCAACAAAATCCATGAGATCCCTAGTAGTTTCTAAAATCTCAAGTATTATGTTATTTATAATCTTTCACATTTTTCATGCTTGGTTTAAAGACAAGACAAATCTTAAAGACAAAATTACATTTATAAATCATAGTAAAAACCATTCTTCCTTGTAGATATTAAAAATAATGAGAAAGAAAAAATAGTTGAATTTCAAATAGATGAATTGATATATTTACTTCTAGGTATTTTTTTTCTATTTCTTTGTTGAAGCAATCAATTTAAGTAATTTCTGCTTTCCTCTGTATTCCCTTTTTAATGAATTTACTGCCCCTCAGCAACTCCAACAGTAAATATCAGGCTTGAGAACCATGAAATCTAAATGAGTATCTTAACGCTGCAAGAGCTTCTAGGCTTTATTGTTTCACAAAGCAACAGGAAACTATTTGATCATCAAAAAATTTTTATATATTTTTATGTTGTGCTTATATTCATACAAGGCCTGTCTAGATGTTTTTATTTAAATTATCTTGGTTTTTAAGCAATAAAAGCACTAACCCTTTCCCAAAGTTCATTTTTATGTGAGAAAAAGATGCAATTTTTTTTTTTGTTAGAAGATAGCAGTAAAGGCATGGTTGATTGATATGTAGACTGGCTATTTTTGTTTTGAAAAAATCTTGCGAGTTAATCCATCAATTTAAAGTCCTGGTCTACTGAAACATAAAATTAAAAAAAAAAATCTATGTACATTTTTAACCAAAGGTATAAGTAAGCATTCAGGAGGCTGCATCCTTTGGCTTGTTTTGGTTTGATTTGGTCTGGTTTTTGTGGGGCTGACTTTCAGTGGGACTTAGCAAAATTCAGCAGCAAGCTCTGACTTTCCCAAGGGAAAGGGGTTGCCTTCCTAAAGGAACAGCTCTGCAAAGAATTTCATGTTCTCAGGAAGGCATTGATAGAGGTTTTGTAAGCATCTCGTGTTCTCAAAATAACAGGTGCTGTTTTTCACTTTAGTTTGTTCTATCCTTGTGTGTGTTCTCAAAACATGCTCTCTCTATCTCATCCAAAGGTGGTAGAGAGGCATTGTGTCATTTAAGCAATCAAGTAGCTGTCAGCGAAAGACCCTATAAAAGGGATTGCATTGTTACAATAAAGTAGCCTTCTGATTCAATGAAACTTTGGAGTCTTTCTCTTCATCCTCTGGGATAGGGCGATAGGTTTTCTTTGGTTTGGTTTGGTTTTTTGTTTTGTTTTGTTTTGTTTTTGTAAAAATTACTAAGTATTGGCTTTATGTGCCAAGATTTTACTCGTGTTTAAATGTTTGCTTCCTTCTTTATAGAATAAACAGAAATAAATGAACCTCTGTGCACCATTTACTAGAAAACAGTTTACTTTTCTTATCAGTACAGGAGAGTCCAAGTTGCCTAAATCACATCCACAACATGACATTCCCTAGGAGAAAAAAGGGGTAGCTCTGCGAATATCACAGAACTTTAGTTTATTGCCAGGTAACATAAACATTTGGTTATTGATTCAGGATTTGTGGAAAAAAAAAAAAAGAAAAAAAAATAGAAGAAGAACAAGGTCTTAGAGCACTTAGTGGATAGAGATTTTCTCTGCTTTCACCTGGGCTCCACCTCTCCCTGTCCCTCCCTCCTGCAAGACCTCACCTTCAGCTGGCTATTGATCGGTGGTGGGGAGACAGTGCCCACGGCTCTCCTTTGTCCTTCATCCTTCTCTGTGTCCTCACAGAATAGTGTCCTCCTTTGCTGCTCTTGATGCCCTGCTGTGCCTCTCCCACTGCCCTTGGTGCCCCGCTGTGCCTCCCTCGCTGCCCTTGGTGCCCTTAGTGCCCCACTGTGCCTCCTCCACTGCCCTTGGTGCCCCGTTGTGCCTCCCCTGCTGCCCTTGGTGCCCTTGGTTCCCTGTTGTGCCTCCCCCACTGCCCTTAGTGCCCTTGGTGCCCTTTTGTGCCTCCCCCGCTGCCCTTGGTGCCCGCTGCCCTCAGCGTGGCCAGGCCGCTGCGCTGACCAGGCCGTGCTGGGCCCAGGCAGTGCGCGGCCGCCTCCCTCACGGCTCACCCCGTGCCGCCCAACCCAGGCCTCCAGGCGGGCACAGGCTCTGTGGGTATGGCAGTGTTTTCTCCTGGCGTAGGTAGTTTTTGTGGTTCTATCTCAGCAGTGGTAGATGGGAAGGCAATTTATTCCGTTTAACTTATGTCCAAGCACCATTTAAGCTCCTCACCTCTTCAGCTACAGATGCATTATTTGATTTTTTTATTTGTTGCTGGCTGTCAAATCTGTTCAAATTTTACTGGTATACAGCACAAAAGTGCAAAGTGAATCATGTCAATTTATAGTCATCACTGGGTTTTTTTGGAATTTAAGGTCTGTGAGTTTTACAAACCAATACAGAATAAAAGACTTCCATTTGTCCTCAAGAACTGTTTTCTGTCCCTCTACTCAAAAGCAGGATGAACTTTATGTAAGTCAAAGATGAAAAATCTTCTACAAAGCTATCCTGAAAGATTTTCAGTTGATGGATGTTTTGCGGTCTTTATATTTCAATTTCCTAAATCTATAAGGTTGTTCTTCATGCATAAATTATAAGGAAAGGCTAAAATATTTTCATTGCTGTAGATTTGTAGAAAAAGTCAACATATAAATATTTCTCAGATATTATATATTTATATATCTATCTTGCATTGTATTTTGGAGTTTCTATAATGTATCAGAATACTATATAAAATAAATGTAATATACATTATACTACAGACACTGATCTCTATACTGTACAGATCCATTCTGTTAATCTCTAACTCTAAACATTACGTTATTGAGACTAAATTGAAGAGCTAGTTTTTATTTAGCAGAGCAAGATCTTGCTAACCTAATGAGAAGGTCTTTGACCCAGGTCCACTGGGTTTTTGTGGTTGGTTATCAAAGCTTGAAGGTTTTTTGAAGAACAGAGGATCAGGCAGAGCACACACAGAGCAGACTGATGAGGGATTTTCTTGCGCTCTTTTTGATGAAGTGGAGTGACCAGAAACAAGTGTCTCTACACAAGCAAATGTGGCATGAGAAGCCCAAGAATTGCAACTTCACATGCTATCAGAGATCAATGACATTATTAAAATCACGGAGCCATAGCAAAACCGTTGGCGCTGCTGGAGTTCTGCAGTAGACATATACAGACTCTCCAAGAGAAGTGGGCAGGAAACAAAAGCAGTAAGTGTTGTTTGTGCAAAGGAGGGAGCAGAGGGAACTGGCATTACCTATAGAGCTTCCTAAAGATATTTTTGTGCCTATGTCATCTATTACTGTGCTCATTAGTGAGTTTCATAATCAGTCTATATTACTACAGACTTTAAAACTGAGTTTAACTTTTTAAGGTGCTTTTCACTTCAGCCTGTATAGTTTCTCTTCTGCTGATTGTAGCACAGCCAATGAAGAAACAGAACAAGAAACTAAATGAAAGATGGGGGTTTTTTTGTAGGCAGTATAGGATGTGTAGAAAATGTAACTGTTTAGTTCGCTATAAATATCTAGATAGATAAGATGATGCGATACATTGTGTACCAGATTAAAGCTTAATCTACTATGCAGTACCATTGAATTCTCAATGAAATCCACAAATTTGCATGTCGTATAAATCACTGATGATATTGCCTGTCTTTGATCATCCATTTTACTGAAATTTACAGTTCAATATTTATGTAACACTATTGTGAATATCACTGAAAGCTACAAGAATAAGCAGAAAATTAAGTAAGACATAACTAGAGAAATATATCTTCAAAATTTATTATGAAAAATTAACAGTGAACAGAAAACCAGGAATAAAAAAAAAGATAAAATTTTATGAAATCAGATTTCACTGGAGATTATTTGAACATGTACACATTTCTTTTTTTTTTTTTTGATGAGCATTCAATCATAAGTTTGTGAAAGGAAAAAAAGAAAAGAGAGAAAAAACTGCAGGTAACTATGAACATAAATAGAAACAATCTATTCCCACAAAAAGAAAAACAAAAACCAAACCCCCAAAACATTACTTTCATAATCATCACTCATCATAATATCAGTGATACTCCCTCTGCACAAGAGCCCTTATGCATATTCAAACAGAGATCTTAATTTGAATTCATAATACCTTGAAAAGCTTTTTAATGCCAAGTCCCCTCTTGCATATCACTTTGAAAAATCTTCTCCTTTCAGCATATGGTTAAGATCAGAGAAATATGTTAGGAAAAATGACATCTTGGCAGTAAGTGTATTTTTTGCATTTATGCCTTCACGTCACATTTACAAGACTGTTATTGGATAAAATTTCCCGATACATGACCAATTCAATTTAATTTGAAAGTATGAATTTTAAAAGTAGATCTTTAAAATTATCAGTATTAGCTATGTATTTGTAATTGAACAATGTCAGACTCTATCAAGTCTTAACTGAAGTGTTGTCTTCTTACAAGTTCTGTGATTGTTTTTCTTCATATTTGATAACTGGAAATTAAAAGGATAGGGACGCACACAATTCTTTCGAGGCATTTAGGTGCTTTACTTCTGTTTAGCTACTACATTTTGATTGCAGTGATCATAGTGTGTATTGGGTGTGGGAACAGACAGCACATACACATACAACCTAAACCACATCCTTAAACCCTCTTGACAACCAACAAACAGATAAATACATTCTCATTAACTACTACTATCTTCCATCCTTTCACAGATAGATATTATTTTCCTGTTTCATGGACTTCATCCTCCCCTCCAGATGTTCAAAAATAGGCCATGATTTGGAATCCATTCATCAGGATGGGTGCCTATGACAGGAGAAGCAGCACACTTGACGATTGTGCGTCAACACCAGCCAGACCCAGGTCACCGCCACATTGTCCTTGCTCCTCACAAAATTCACTCTCCATTGGTTCATGTTGTTCCTGCTGTTTTGCTCCCTGCAACACAAGACTTGCACCACAGATTGTTCCCCAAGATTAAATGTCGTTAAGGCACACACTGGGTTTCTCCATCCTGCTGCTTTAGCCACCAAGTATACAGTGGTCCTTGACCAAAGACAATCCTATGAATGGGCTTGTCTTTTTCCATGGAAAAAGGGGATTAGGCACTTAAATGTCTATGAGGACTCCTACCTTGGTTATTTGTTAGAGGTAATTCAGAAAGTTACAGAAAGGCAGTGAAAGAGATTATCATGGATCTGTACCAACATCACAGCAAAGCTTACCTTTCTTCCTTGTTCACATCTCCTTACTGGGCTTGTTGCACATTGATGAAGATCAGCCGCTCTTACTCTTTGTAAATATTCCCACAACAGTTATTTTATTTGCAACTTTTCATAGCTGATATCTAAGAAATTATGCTGCTTCAATTGTGATAGAAATAAGGGTGCTAAAAGCAGGTTGCACAAGATACAATTACTACATTTTCTTTTATTTGTCAGGGTCTTGACATGAAGTTAATGGTAGAACTCCTGTCAACAGTGTTTCTCAGTTTACTTGAAGATCAAATATTTTTTTACACTGTCTTCACAACTTAAGGCACTAAACATTTGCAGGGGCATAATGTTTTTCAATCTTATCACAGATGGGAGCTTTTACCTGTGGGGATCTGACTGCAAGATTTGAACCAAGCAAATCATATTGTAGATGGAGGAAGATAAAATCACACTACAGCAATTCTATTATTTATTGTTCTAATGCTTGCAATACACTAAGATGATATCCAGTGTGCTTTTGGTTATATATGCAACAATTAAATGTAGATAATATTAATTGTATTTGTAGCATATTTGCTACATGAATCAGAATAAAAACCGTGATGATTTATTTGGGCTGTTTTGCTGATGGTAGCAAAATCACACTTTGAAAAAATCCCTAAACAGCTGTGTCTCAGAATAAAGGGCACATTCATTGACATTGTTTATATTTTTAAACAATGCCACACTCATTTTTTAAGCTTTGATATAATACAGCAACATTGTTAGTAAACAGTTTATTACATTTCTAAGAACTAAGATATGTTTCTTTGTAATTCATTTGTGAAAAGTAGACCATGAGTTCTGCAATACAGTAGGAAAGTTTGCTACTGTAAACTAGGAATTTAAAATTATTATGAATGTCTGTAACGCATTAAAACATTATGTTCTTATCATTTTATATATGTACTTATTATTCCTTTCACAGTATAGGGCCAGAACCTGTGATGTGATGAGCTTTCTCAGTTTTATTATATTTAGTGGATTCAAAGTGCTCTGCCTAATTAGTAAGAACAAATTTAAGACATGTTTTTACTTTGTTTTTTTTTTTTTTTATCTTACATGGCATAATTTAGCAGGATTTTTAAGAGACAAAACCTGGTGTTTTAAACTCCTAAACTGCTGTAATAAAGTCATGATTTTTTTCTTTCTGTTAGAAGTGAGCCATTGTGTCTATCAGACTTCTTTAAACTTTTTCTTCTGTGATCCTATGCTCCTTAAAGTTGGGGTTTTTTTATCCTTATCATTCATTTTTCATCAATATTGACTGGGTTTTCAGACTCTGGGGTAAGTTTTATTCATGCTAGCACTCTAATTATTAGAGTAGAAACAAGAATTGTTCTTCAAATGCGCTTCAAACATTTGGGTAATAAACTGAATAAGTAATGCAATATGGTATTTCCATTCAAGTTATTTGAAAGATATTTCCATTTTTGAAAGCAAAAGCAGGAAATTTACAATTAATTTTATTAGCTCAGAGAAAAAATGTAAACATAAGATCCTCAGAAATAATTTTTTAATTATTAGACATATATATATATACTATTAATAGAGGAGATACAGAACATCAGTCATTTGAGAATTGTTTCGTCATAGAACAAGTTCTTTTAGAATTGATTTTGTGAATATCCAATGTTTGCTTGGTATATCCAGTGTAAGATCACATACTAAAAACCAGTAATTTTGGTTTCAGAGTCACCATCAAGAAAAAAAATCATTGTGATAGTTGGTCAAATAGTTTCACAGTTCACGGTTTCATATGACATGAAAAATGTATTCCTATGGTAAAATTGTAAATATTTGATCTATTAAAACTTATTACACTGATGTAAACATCTTAATTGTGAAAGCATCTTGCATCTGACATTAAGAAATCACTCATGAATGGCTTTGGTTTGAAAACTGATCTGCTGTTTGAAAATGAGAAAATGATTTCTGAAGAATAAACCTAATGACAAAATACTTGCTAAGATAAAATATGACAATAGAATTAGCATATAATGGGTAAGATTCTCATGCTTCTTTTCTCAGTATAATGTGACTGCTGCACATCTCAGGCTGTTTATGATAGGGATTAAACTCAACTTGATTTATTGAAAACATTTTTGGTTAAAGCAAAAGAGGAAATGTGACCTTTTTGCATTCTATTGTAAAGCGACTTAAACAATGCTAATCAAGATTTATAATTATTAATAAATAGTAGATTATAAAAATATGGGCACAAGTATAATCATCCTTAAGTAATTGGAACTTGAAGCAACTATTTTTTTAAGACCTTATTTTGGAGCAGCATTCCAAGTCAAGCACATTAAAAAGTTTTAAGCAATTGATCATCTAAACAGTAATGAATTTCTATTCTCAGCAAGAAAGTATACATTTTAAGGGGTGATTTTAATTTTTTTTTTTTTTTTTTTTTACAGCTGAGGATGCTTGTGGGGGAACTATGAGAGGATCAAGTGGAATCATCTCAAGCCCCAACTTTCCTAATGAATATCATAATAATGCAGATTGCACATGGACAATTGTGGCAGAGCCTGGTGATACTATCTCACTCATATTTACAGATTTCCAAATGGAAGAAAAATATGATTATTTGGAAATAGAAGGTTCTGAACCACCTACAATAGTGTAAGTCAAATATTGCAATTTTGATGTGATAAAAAAAGATGATGAAATGTGAAAATACAGGTTTTTGTTACTTTTCCTTTTGTGAATACAGTCTTGCTAAAAAAAACCCTTCACAGTAATAATTGCGACCATGGCAAAAGTGTTGATATTCCAATTGCCACTGTAAAATGTTTTTTAAATATATTCCAAAGATGCAGCATCAAGATAAAGGGCATTGTAGACTCATTTGCCTCATTGTCTATGTGTCTAACCATTTAACCACTATCATATTAAAAATGTATATATTTAGAAACAGAATGGAATGGACTGTTGTACTGGTGAGGATTGGTGACGCCTTCAGAGAGTTTCATGATGTCAGAAAGTGAATGGCGTGGAGGCTTTCAGCACAGAGCTAGGGGGAGGTAGCATTGGCCTCACCTGTTGGTCATGGCTTGTCTCTGTACAGAGAACTGTATGCATGGTCTCCAAATAATGTGAGTATGGCTGGTGATACACTTATCTAGAAATATCCATCTTGATCTGTGAGAAAAACCCTTAGATGAATAGTTGCAGTACTTTTTGGCTCTGGTTTTACTCCAAATACAGCACCTTTAAGGAGACTTTATGACTGTTTTTTCGTTTGTTTACTTAGCAGTAGTAACAATATTTTTGCTAGTCTGACTTCTGCAATTCTAAATCTCAGTATAGATGTATTATGTAGATATTGTAACATAAGCAAAATTAATAAAATAGTAAATAATCTCTTTCAAGATCAGATTCAGTTAAACAGGAAAAATAAATTTTATACATTAAATGTACATTCTGTGGCTTTCTGGTCTGGTAGTTTTATAGTAACACAGCATCACACTACTCAAGAAACATGTCAATATGACAAATCCTTGTGTTTGTTTTATTGCTTTAAATATGCTGTTTCACAGAAAAGGAGTTGTATACAAACCCATAAATGACAGTTATGGTCTCCAGTAAAATCTTGATCTCTTAACCGGCTCAAAAAGCTTTCTGGAGGTTCTGTATGACAGACATGAGGCATGTGAACCACAGGTGATACAAGTGGTTGGCTAGATACAATAAGGTCAGTAGAGTCTTGTTCTTCATATCACTATAAACCCCCTCCACATGTGACATAGACCAAATAAAATGGTTTTGATTTATAATAAGGAAATATCTAAAATAAGATAATTATATTATTTTAAAAGCATCACACTAGGTTTCTATAAGTGTTGCTTATAAGTAATATATTTTTACTGCTTCAGAGTGTGATAAAAGTCTATGTTCTAAGTCTTACAATTTAGCAAATGATGTTTTCTAATTTGAGATAATTTATACTGCCACCTACATAGTTAATTACCTGTATTAGAATATTACTTAATTGCCATTGAGTTTTTCAGGCTCTTAAACTGAAATCTTTTGAACTACCTGTCAGTTAAAATAAAATTAAAATAATAATTTATAATAATTAGTGAGATAACACCAATGACATACAGACATTATGAATCACTTCAATAGCTAAATGTTCAGTTGATTTTTCTTGAATGTGTTTTATTTATTCATTTATGAGCTTCAAACAATGATTTAATGTTTTTGTTCTATAAATACAAGGCTGTATTCAAAGGATATAATAAGATTACTTTATATATGGAAATTCCCATTATCTGTTTACAAAACATAAAAATTTACAATGCTAATTTAATAATTGCTCATGTAGAGAAACAGACTGAGAGCATATTCTTTTTTTAGCTTGTCATTTATATTCCCTAAATTGGACTGATGTGTTCAATTATGGAAAAGTATCCCCCCATATGTTGGGAAAAATAGCTTTGGAAAGCTTAATTAACAGCAATTTGTTAATTAGGTTTGGAGTGGTATTACTATATATGCCCTTAGACTGTAGCTAATCTAAAACTAAACCCAGGTTCTCTGGGTTCACTCTCTTTCATTTTGGAAAAAAAAAAAACTTACCTAATTTTCAAAATTACTAAAAACTTACTGGTTGATCTGGATAATAAGTATTGTTATAAAATAATGTCTTAGAAAATTTGATGCTTTATATGACTACTGCACCTATTGATTTAAAAAAAAAAACTCAAACTTTTCTTCTGCACATCTGCTGTTTAAAAAAATATCTCTACTTTTTCTTTTTAACTGAAATAAAGAGCCAGATTATGCATTAAGTAGATAGACTGGGGTTATCCATGAAACAAGACTTGGAATTTTTTATGAAGTGCTAACTTTCTATAGTTTTGTAGTCAGTTGTTATAATATTTCAGATATGTCAGTCTTTTCCCTCAAGAAAATCTTGATAGGCCATTTTCATTTAAATAGTAGTGAAAAGTTCCGTAGATGCCCTTCAGGGTTCATGTTGTCATGTTGCTTATTCAACATTTTGTCGAATTACAGCATTTCTTAAATTTTGGAAGTGAAACTGAAGGAAAATTATTAGTTTGAGGAAATTATTTTCCTCATTTTTTTTCAACAAAACAAAAAACCGAAAGTAAATAAGATCTAGTGAAATGTGCCTTTTTGTCTACCAAAAACCAGGCTGTGCCAAGCAGATACACAAGTTGACATCTGTTCTTCCTCTGTACTTGGAGAGCTTGGTTGTTAATTAACATTTCCTGACTCTTAATCCCATTTCACTGGTGCTATGAAAGAACACAATTATAAACAGAACCATTAAGAAATATTAGTGAAGAATATACTAACTAGTGGTAATTAAAGTGAGGGTGAGCAGGCAGATAGTATCTATTATGGAAGAGGGTATAATCTGGGAATGGGGTTTTTTTGTGAAGAAAAGGCAGTTCTCCATGTTAGATAGGTACATGATCACTCTTATTGCCAGTTCAGTTACAATAAAAATTAGCCTTTAGGAGGCATTTAAAAATTAAGTGTACTTTTATGACAAATTACCTTCAACAGACACATGCATTAATAAATAGATTCTCAATTAGATCTTTTTAACAAAGTGGTTATTTTATTTATCCAGTGCCTGAACAGGTTAGATTTATTTTCAGTTGATGCTTAACTTTAGATTTATTAGATTTATTTTCAGTCTTGCTTAAATAATGCTCATATCAAAGGCTACAGAGGAAAACCTCTGCCTGACATAAATGTGGCAGCATAGGGATGAAAATCACTCCTCAATAGTACATGTACCAATGAAAATAATAACATGTTGAAGGAAAAAAAGGAAAACAGCCAAAACAAGAAGCTGAGGTTCTCACAAGAAGAGGTTAAAATAGGAGGAAAAAAAATCCCACCTCAGGCCCAGCATTTATTTTCTTGAAAAATCACTTCAAATTAGAAAGTGACAAGAATAACCATCTCTTTTTTAGTAATGAAGACTGTTGACACTGCTTTAGATAACTATTACTGTTTTCTCACTAATACGAAGTTTTCAAATCTGTGGTTAATGCTCACAGGAAGGACTCAGGAAGGTAAGTAATATGATTTTAATAAGTATGCTAAAAGCCCCAGATGAAAAAGTTTGTAATCTGGTAACAGTTGAACTTAAATAATAGTAGCAAAATTGATACTGCTTATCATAGGAAAAAATTATTTCAGAAGAACATTGTGGTTGTAGCCAAATAGATAGAAAATTTTATTCCATGAATAAAGCAAACATAGTGCAGTCATAAAAACCTCCTGTAATTATCAGAGTATTTGTTTACTGATAGTAGATAGAATTTTTACTGTATTAAATTGTAAAAATCCCCCCAAAAAAACCCAAAACAATAAAAATCCCCCCAAAACCAAAAGAAAACAAAACTAAACAACAAAAAAAACCAAAAAAAACCAAAAAAAAACAAACAAAAAAAACCCACACACACAAAAAAAACCACAAAAAAACCCCAAAAAACAAACAAACAAACAAACAAAAACAAGAAAAAAGTCACTGCAAAAATCAGTCAAGTTTTGGGGGCCTAAATCCTCTTCTTTTTCTAAAACAGGGAACAGAAGGTAACAGAGATAATGCTTAACTGTAGAACAGAGAGAGCAGAAAATCAGGAATAGGAGGAATACCAATGCTAAAAATATTATCTGCTTTGAGCCTTTGATAATCCATCCATTGTGTGTTATTGTTTTTATCTTTTTCTGAAGGACCGAGAACAAAAATGAAGTTCTTTGCTTTCTTGGAAGCAAAAGCTCTCCATAGAAACCGGGTATTTCTGTCCTTTACTCTTTGCTTCTGTGATTTAATTTTTTTGCTTGGTGATTCAGCATTTCACCTGTGGCATTTCCATGAGGTCATTTGGAAGCCTCCAAGAAGCACAATGCATTCTGTGATGTGTAGGGTTCAGGCACAAGGACAGTGTTTAGAAGGGGAATTTGTTACAGTGACTGTGGAGGTTAATGACGTGTTTTTCATGGTTCTGTTGTGTGATTCTATCTGGCAATCATCTGAAAAGGACTTTGAAACTGGCTTTACATCTCAAATTCTTACTGCAACATGAGAAAGATTTGAATGTAAGAGAGGAATATGATATCAAATCATATGTTTAACAGTAGAGACAGAGGCTTCTCATATTTTGTAGTATTTGGTCTTTTGTGTTTCTGAAGAAATAGAAGGCCCTTCCATAGTGAGCACTCTGTTTTGATGGGGTTTTCTTCATTAATTTCTCAGGTTTTAGTTCAAAGTGGAGTCACAAATGTGCCTCAAAGTTTGCAGGCAGAATAGACACACATAAACATGAGTTACATGGTGAAAATCTGTCACTTAAGGGTAGAGACCTTGAAGTCTATGCTTCTTATAAGAGTTATTTTCTGGCATTTTGGTTTAGTGTTTAGTGAAAGGAGGATGTGATTTCTAGAAATTGTCATATCTATGGAAATAGAAATCAATCAAAGGTGTGAATCCACAGTATAGTCCTGGAATTCAATATGTTATGTATATGTGAACATAACCAGGTTTTAAGGAAACACAAGACAGAATGACAAAACCTTTTAAGCAGGATAGTTCAGCATGGAAGGGAACTCAGGAGCTGACTTGTCCAATCTACTGCTGAAAGCAGACTCAGCTTTTAGGTGAAACAAAGTTTGCTGAGGCTTTTACCCAAACACGGAGTCTGAACCATCTATGTGAACAACCTTCTTAATTTCCTGACTGTCCTCATGGGAGGAAAAGCTTTTCCATTTTTTTCCTAATGTAGAAATCATTGTTTTCAGTCAGATTCAACACACAAGAATTTATTATTAGCAATTGTCTGTCTGAGGTCCAACATCTCCTGCGTTCTCTTTCTTCCTTATGGACAGGCAGTGGTATGACCTTTCTCCTGAGCAGGTTGGCTGATATGGCCAATCCTAGCTCATGGGTTGAAGATCTTCCTTCCTCAGGTTCAAGTTGTCCCATTCATCTTACAGGGATATGTACATGACCAGAGACATGATTTGTCCTGTCTTCCTCTAGAATACTAGATGCTAAAGCTTATCAGGCACATGTGATTTATAACTACATAATGGATTCGAGCCTCAGTGAGAAAACTATCTGTTAAATTCCAGCATATACTTGCCTCAGACAAGGAGTCAGGTGCAGGCACAGAATCTCCCTGGCTCCTTGTGGTACAAATAAACAATTTACATGGCCACTGTGATGCCGCTTTTGAAAAAAATCATGTCCCCACTTTTGTTTCTGACTTGTCCCCACCTTGTGTTGGCTCAGGCATTTACTCAGTCACAAAGGAACTGCACCAGGAAGTGATACAAGTTATAATCAAGTTTTTTTTTTTCCTGCGTTAGTGAGCAGGAAACACAAGAGTTGAAGAGAAGAGTGAGGCACATAGGGAGGGCAATGTTGTTTCTCCAAGGAATAGTACAACTTTATTGTCAAAATAAAGCCTGATCTGTTGCCCTCTCAGGTACTTGTATGTTGAATTACAGTACCCATGCAAAGATCTACTTTTTTCCCCCCCTCTTTTACAGTAGGTGCAGAAACTTCTCAGAGTTATTTGATTTCTTTTATATTTTTTATACTGTATCCTTTATTTAATGAATTCTTGTGATGGTATGAAATGTTTTATTTTGATTAATGTACACAATGGTAGGACGACAGTGTTTGGTTGTTGCTGTTGCAAAAGGTAGTTAACAACACTTCTTTTGAGGAAACTTTTCTGAAGTTGCTCCTAATTTCTTACACTTCCAATGTTCAGGAGTACTGCAAAAGGATACATTTGTAAGCCTTCTCTGAAATTGCATGTTTTCATTATACTGATAGTACTTTTTAATATGCATGAAGTTATTCTCATCTGGAGTCAAACAGTTATTCACCAGCAGTTATCAAACGAGCAGTTATACGTTGGATGGGCTTTTCATGTATATTCTTCTCAACAGAGATAGCATTATATTATTTCACAAAGTCTTATCAACATTCAGAAACAAATTGAAAAACAACTCTCTTGAATCTTTATATGCAAGAACAGTACTCTGGTTTTCCCACATCCCTCTTAAACAAAGATTTACTGACTACTGCTTTTGTGCTTCCATGGGTCACTGTAATCCTCCGATGAAATAGAGTGCTTCAATGTGGCTTATTTGTAACTCTGCTTTGTAGAAACCATGTAAATAAATAATCTAGACCTGGGGCATTTGCTAATGAATGCTCAAAAAGTGTAACTAAAAGAAAGAGAAGTAGCAAAGAAAATTGGAAGTCTCTTACAGCAGATTTGGGGAATAAAATAGAGGTAGGAGGATGGCTTGATGATTTAACAGGGAGCACTTTCAGCGTGCTTACTCCAGCAAAACTGCACTTGTTTTGACGTGGTCATTCACTATAGTCTCAGGATGGCAATTGTTGGAGTAGTAAGGGAGACATGGCTCTTGTCTTGACTGAAACAACAGTGACTGAACTTGTAAGTTTTATGCTGTGTGAGCTGTATGGTAGGGGAAAGTGTATTAGCATAGCATAAATCTCAAAACAAGGCAAGGAAAAAACATCACAACCAACCCAAACCCCAAAAAAAAACTAAACTGAAAAAAATAGAATTGCTTCATTCTAGAGTAACTAAAACTTCACATTTTCTCCTCATATGTTCTGAGTCCTTGCAATGTTTACTTTATTTGGCAAAGTAAGTGGCATGTTGTGGGAGAACAGTGATCCCTAAAGAGATAATCCCAAATCATTTCTAGATTCTGAATTATAAAATTTAGTATGTTTTGTATATTGAGTAAACTACATGCATTCACAATTCCAACTTTTATGTCTCAGGCTACAATAGCTAAAACTATATGATTTTGAATACATGAATGAAATCCTTTGCATTCATTAATAAATTCTGACAAGATAAAACATTATTTATATGGGCCCTACAGGCTAATCATAACTTCACAAACTGCTGCTTCTTTTTGTGATTTTCCATCTGTTTTGCCTGTGAATATCACATTAGGATACATAGGGTGCAAATACTTGTAAAATGAACTAGTGACTAAAACAAGCAATTAAGCATTCTTTGAATCTGTTAATGCAATTCCATTTTATTAAGGATCAACACAAGGTCAAACTAGTGTCAGACAATTTTTTTATAATTACGTGCCATCCAATATACAGGTGACTAGTGACAATCCACAAATTTCTGGCCATGACCTAACAGTCAGTAAAAAATGAAAATAAACCAGTCATGTACATTTACTATATGTTTATTTCTTCTGCATACAGTAGGTCATGTAAAATTTCCTCCTTAGGGTGGTCATGCATTTGAATAGGTTGTCCAAGGATGATCTTAAGCACCAAGCTGGTGTTTAAGAGATGTCTGATCACTGGGTGACATAATTTAGTGGTTTAGAGGTTAGAGTGGCAGTGCCGGGTTGATGGTTAGACTTCATGATCTTAAAGGTCTCTCAACCTTTTAAATTCTCTGATTAAGTGATTCCACCTGCCATTATCTAATGTTTAATCATAATAAATAAGATGCAAACCATACTTTCAATAGCAGCTTTATTTGGTTGTTTTGTGAGGCTTTCTCATAGTCAACTACTTTTCTATCCCCTACTAAAAAGCTTATTAATAAAGATATATCTTGATTAACTCCATTCTTCTTTCTTTGCTAAGTAGACTTTTCAGATATTTCTGTAGGAGTCCATAAGTAAGTTGTTGGCAGGTTCACATCTCTCCATCAGCCTTTTCGGTATCCAGACTAGTGTCTTTGAATCTGCAGAAAAATTAGCTACTGCATAGTGCATACTCTTTCTTCCTGAAGCATAGAACACAGGTTTTGACATCTTTCATGTGGATATATTGCACTGCAACAGAAATTATTTGACCCATTATTTTTTACGTCAGAGGACAAACTTAAACCATCATCTCTATTTTCTGAGCAAGAATGTGCTGTCCTGAATGTCCTAAGTTGTTTTATTCTCTGGGGGAATGGTTTCTTCCCCCCAGGACCCCTGGATCTGTAACCACATAGTCTGACCCTTCTTTCCCATCTTGACCCCATTGGCTGGGGTCCAGTTATCTTTTCCTGAGCAGAAGACTATATAATAACCCTCTTCTTCCTGACTCGCTCTCTTTCCTGGACACCTTCAAGATTAAACCCTTGGAAACCCCTGGAGAAGGGCCACTTTTGAATTCTTTTACCCTGTCCCTGTAATCCCCTTCCAAAGCCCTCAAGGAACTGGGCTAGCCAGCGCCCTGGGGGCGGGCAGGAGGGGTATTCACTATACCAAGGGAAGTTAAAGGTAAGGTGAAGGACTGTTTGAATAAGGCTTATTTTCTGTTTAGTAACTGACACTATGCCTTTCAAGAAAATGAATCAAAACATTTCTGAACTGAAGCTTCCAACTTTTTAACTAAACTTTCCAATCCTGTATAATTTATAGAATATGAGATTCAATGCCAAAATGCATGCATCTCTGCTTATTTGTGTTTTGGTTATTTTTGAGGCACATGTTTTCCAGAGAGTTAATTATAAAAGGGGAATTCTGTAATGAGGTGGAATTAAGGAATCGCTGCAGTGTTGAATGCAATTTAGAGCAGAGTTCAGCTCCTGTGGGAGAGAAATGAGAGATGATTAGGACAGAAGCAAAGGCTAACAGTCCTTAGAGTATTATTTTTTCATTTAGCTTTGAATTACAATGAATCTACCAGGAAGACCTTCCACCAACCATTAATGGATTTAAAGTAGGTAGCTGAAAGTTAAGTTTATACTGAAAATTTCACTAGCTGTGGAGCCACAGCTTTGCTAGATGTGCTGCAAATTATTTTTATTACTGTACTCTGTGCATCAGGCATATAAAGACATAAATCGGAGTGTTACATAAATGTTGCCATTCCATCTGGTTTTAGTGATTTTGAACACAGGTTCCCCAAAACTGTGAAGTAGAGCAGCACATTTTATTATGCTCTTCTATGCAGATTCCACAGAAATAAAGCTTAAATTGTTAAACTTGCAATTTCAAGTATGTGTTGCTGTTTAAACTTGATTTAAATAAAAGTCTGATCTATTTAATATGGTTTTTCCCCTTAGTTTGTGCAAAGCTTGCTACTGATGCAGGAAATGGGTAAAAAATGAACCTGGTAGTTTCAATATCCTAGTTCAGTTTACAGAGTGGAGTCCAGATTACCCTGCAACACATCCTGTATTCCTGGTCTCTGATTTTCCTTTGGGTTCACTTGGAAACATGGGACATAGATTTAAACTTTAGTGGCTCAGAATTCATGGCAGGAGTATCTGTTGTGGTGCTCAGATTGAAAAGCATTTGATACAACCGACTGGGTCATTCAAGAGAATATATATATGTGTTTTCTCATGAAAAAAATCTAGGGACAAACACTGTGAAATGAAGTTTCCAACTAAACGTGAGAGAAATCAGAGTTCAGAGTAACATGCCACTGGGGAGAACAATATTCAACCAGATAAATAATTGGGGGGAGGGGGGTTGGTGCTAAATCAAATAGACAAAAAGGAAGGTACTGTATAAAATATCAGGTATATATATATTTGTTTGCACTGATCTAAGCAAAAATAAAAATGATATAATATATCCTTGGGTATTATATTTTAATATATATCTGAATTATAAAAAAAAGAAAGAAAAGTGCTACCAACATTGAATGTTGAAGTAGAAGAGCAAGGCATTCTTTGTATGTAAAAGACTATTTGATGAAAAGGAGGATTTAATTCATCTGGAAAATGGTTGAAAGAGCAGAATGGCATTATATAGACATACTAAGATGGGGGTTTTATGCAAAAAAAAGTATTTGTCTAAAAATATGAAGGATTAAGGCAATTTGAATGGAATTTCATTGCTATTAATGGGTAAATAGATATCAATACTAAGAAGAACATCAGTCATTAAAAAACCTACCAAAACAACTTCAAAAAAGAAGGGGTTAATATAATCCACAGGAGATCTGGCAGTAAGTGGAAGTGAATATATCAAGTGCATAATAACATGCTACCCTATTTCAAAAGAAAGATATAGATCATAGTAAGAGACCTTTAAAGCTCCTGGTGCAGTCATAAAGATATACAGAGCAGAAAGAAATTTTTCAAAAGGTGAGAAAAGAACCACATGACTAATGAATAAAAGCCTAAAATACTAAGGAGCTTTGAGACTACAGTAAGAAAGGCTATCACAGTTGCTGAATTACAATTACCAAAGTATATAAAAGACAATGATGGAGAGAGCTTGTAACTCCATTACAAGGAGAGAGAAAACAAGAAAAATTGGTTCCTCAGTGAAACAAAAATAACAGAGGGCAAAGGAAAGGGACACCTGGGAAGTTGTAACAGAGACAGTTCTGAACCATGTAAAAATAATGAAGTAAGTGATGAAAACTTACTGAATGAAAAAATTTAATTCTTTTTACTAACGAATTTTTTATTACAAACTAGCAGAAAAAAGAGTCTGTGTTGTCTGTAAATATGTGGTATACTTAACTGAGAAAAGGCACAAAAAGAATACATACTGGTTACTCTCTGTAAGTCATGTTGTGTTGCATCTTAAATGGATTAGATCTAGGCTCAGTAATGTTAAATATTGTTGCAATATCTCAGTGGAAGAAGAATTATACATAACTACCAATAACGACAATTTAGAGTGTTATAGGCTTTTTAAAGGACAGCAATATACTTCAAAATAAAGCTGATTAATCAAAGTGAACTTGAACATGTGAAATTTACTTCAGAGAAGTACAAAATGGTGCAGGCTAAATAAAGAAGATATACAGGAGTAAATATCAAATAAGGACTAAATAGTCAGAGGACTAATAGTGATTACATACATCAAGAAAACACAAAGCAAATAAATATTCATAAGAAAAATTATTGAACAGTGACTCCTTATGTGCATGTGATTTTATGTGTGCAAAAGTAAATTGTTTTTATAGTATATGCCCTACATTTATACAATCACAGAGCTTCCATAAGTTGCAGATACAGTTTAATAAAGATTCTGAAAAGGGCTGAATTCTTATTTAGCTGAAAAAAACCCATGCATTGATGTTCATTTACAAATGTAAATGATATTTGATATTTATAGTCTTTAAAACTGCATTAGCAGTTAACACAAATGTTAACACAAATGTTTTCATGATTCCTAATGAGGTATTTCCTAGTATATCTTGAAAAAAAAAATTTTAAAAAAAAACATTTGAAACAATATTAAATCATCAGGCTGTGTTGTAGCTCAGTAGGCCCAACATTTGTTTGGTGTGTCATGCTAGGATGGGTAATAAGGGTTGGGACTAAAGAATTCTGGAGCAGTTGTGGAGCCTAAGCTTGCTTTCACCTGCCCGTGTCTGGCCAACTTTCTAATAATTACCTTCTTATAAGTCAATAATTTAAAGGTCAGTCTTAATTTAGAGCAGGTGAATTAGTGACCAAATAGCTTTTATTAGTTATTAGATCTGAGTATTTGCAAACTTTTCAACTCATATTTTTCAGAAGAGTTGCTCCAGGTGTTCAGATAACATTATCTCATTACCCCTAATATCAATAAAGGCATCATATAAGAATTCAATAGATAATAGACTCTGATACAGGATATTTTAAAACTTGATGTTGTCTTTTTACTGCATAATTTAGAATATATCACTTTCTAGTCAAATGTCATGAACCAAGGTTTCTTTTGGCAACTTCAATTTTTGCAGTAATACTTTATTTAGGTGGTAAAGTAAAAAAAATCATTATTGTAAGGGACAGTTACTTAAAATCTGCTCCAGTCTGGGAAATCTATATAATGAGCTGGCTAGGGTACCAGAATTTCCTAGAGTAGTAAGATATTTCCTTCTAAAACCACAGAGTAGTGATAAAGTTTATAGACTTTGGTTTTGTTCTCTAGCAAAGCTTTCATATTTATTCGTCAATATATTAAGAAATTTCATTAATTTTATTAAAATGAATATTACAATAAATATTTTGTGTTTCTTGTAAAAGCCAACATTATTAAGCTGGTCTACTTGGTTCATTTTTTTGTGGCAGAGGGAGAGGCAAAGACATGAGGATTAAGAACAAGTTATATTTGCTTATAGCACAATGAGATTATTACTTTTATTTTCTAAGGAACAAACATTTATTTAAAATGTGTTTTATGTTGCTTTCAGCTACAAATTGAGGACTTTTGAATACAAGGAGTTTTTTCAAGTAACACAGATTGATATAGCAAAATCAATTTGAAGTATTTGCAATTATCAATAAATTTTGTTTTTTAACAATAATAATTATCCCCAATTAAAAGTAAACTATGGGATTTTATAGTACTGTGGAGAATCTTGTACATTCTTCTTATTTCATAGTTTCTTTTTGTATCATATTTTAGACATTTATTGCTTTTAAATCTTCAGTACAGCTTCTGTTAATGGAGAGTGTGATGTCTTTTTTTTGAAAAGTTAAAAAACAAATGTTCATTTCGGATACATGGTGTCAAATCATGGAGAGATGAAAATGCTGTGTCATGGCTTGTCACTGGCTGATTTACTGGGAACAGCAGGTGGCTAGCAGTCAGGCCCATGCAGTACCTCAAAGCTTATTCTCAGCTCTGAGAGCAGCATTTAGTTTTCAAAGAGAAATAAATTATATAATTGTGATTTTGCACACACCTGTGTATTAGGAATTGTCATAAATAATTTTTACACTTATACCTGCTTATGCTTCAACTTAAGAAACAAAAATTCCTGGCCCCATTTTCCATAAGATCTGACACATATATTGCTTTTTAAAATGCTTTGTATAATATTTCTTTTTCTAAAAGATACTAAACACACTGAAAAACTATGTCCTTGTGTTTGTCTGGATACCTTAACATATGTAAATTCAATAATCAGTAGTATATCCATACTAAATTTTGGAGAATCCTTTTCAGCATGATCTCCTGTAAATCAGTAGAGTTTGGCCCAGGCTTTCTTTACACACACATCAGTTCATGTTTATCTGCAGGGTTCAGTTCAGTGTCATACCAGCCTAGGTCTAGAATTGGAAGCAGTACAGCTCTAACAATAGGAACCCTTGCTCAGTGGAAATATTTGTGCTTTTGAGTGCATGAATATCTCAGAATATTTTTCAGTTTGAAACACAGCAGTGTTTAACTCTAGCAAGTTACTTACGTGGCACAAAGGGGAAGGACTCTGGCGCTGATTCATTTGGTATCTGATACCCACATTGTGTACTCTCCAGTGGTTCAAACTGTAAAGCAGATGTGTGATGTGCAGAACTCAGATTTAATGAGGTGCTTGGTGCTGACTTGAACATCTCAGAGGTGTTGCTCTTGATTGTCTAGATATGCCAGTAATCTACAGAATATACACAGAATAGAAGAGGTCGTTGGTTCTTAGTAAAGAGAACAGAAGAGAGAATTTCAGTTACTACTCTCAGGGGTCAGTAAGAAAGGCACTGTTTTTGAATGAGAGAAGCAACTCTTCTAATTTTCAAGATTCAATATGTTTTTCACAGACACAGGGTTTAGTGCCAGAAAGGATTAGTGGATAATCTAGTGCCCCCTCCTGTAAATGAGAGGCTTGTGCCTTTCATTTGCTTTTCTGTGGTAATTAAAAAAACAACAACAACCACCAAAAAAACCAAAAACAGTCTTCTTTTAAAAGTCCTAAGTGATTAAAATACCCAACTCTTCCTCTTTTTTTTTTTTTTTAATCTGCTCTGATAATTACTCACCATTGTTGCCAAAATAGGGGAAAAATACACTTTGTATGTGTTTATCATTGACTTCAGCTGCTGGTATTTTCATGTCTTTGTCAGGATAGAGAAAGAGATCTTCAGTGGTTTTTACACTAGTTTTCTGAGGATAGCTTGCCTCCCCATTCTTCATACAAGCTGCAAGGGAAACTTCTCCTACACCCAGGGCACCAGCCCTCTCTCCTTCTTCAGTTCTTTGGTGTCTGCAGAGCTGTTTTGCTCACATATTCTCAATCTTTTCTTTCAACTGCAGTTGTGCAGCAGTTTTTCCCTCTTCTAAATACGTTATCCCAGAGATGTTACCACTCTCACTGGTAGGCTCGTCCTTGGCCCTCAGTGGATCCATCTGGCAGCCAATTGGCATATGTTCTGGTGTGCACAGGGCAAGCTCCTAGCACTTCTCACAGAAGCCACTCCTACCAAAACGTTGCCACTCAAACCCAGTACAATCCTCCAAGTTTCACAGTTTCTCTTACTAAATTCTCCTTTGACAAGATCCCCAAAGGGAACCAATTTAGATTACTAAATCTCACCTATTTGTATAAAAATAAACAGATCATGTGTTTTTAATGGTTCACTTTGAAGGTTTTTTTATTAGGAACCATCAAACTAGGAATTAGAGTCTAAAATCTTGTAAAGTGTAAAAGTAATGTCTGTCAAAATGAGATGTTCTGCCTGCATGCATGCTTATACTACTTGCCCAATCCTTCTTCCTTTTAAATTATTATCTAATAGGGCTAAATATAAACTATCATGTCTCTTCTTACTCAGATAATGTCAAAGCTTTGCTCCTTAGTTTCAAAGGAATTTTGTTGCTCATATGTCTATGAAGTAAAAAGTGATGGAGGTGCATGATATCCACATTTAATTTTATCACAATGTCTTAAAAATTCTCCATACAAAAAAAGTGAGAAATGTTCCCTAAATTCAGTCAGACAGCTTTTCAATATGAAGGTTACAAATACAGTAAAGAGAGGTATGATCAAGTACACAGAATAATAGTAAAGTCATAGTGTTTTTTAAAGGACATAAATTGTCATAGAAAGCAGTTTTAATGATTGGACCAGTTTAACTGGGAGATTTGAAATCTATTTCTATCTAGGAGCAACAAGAACAAGGCAGGGATAACTGGGACCCAAGGGAGACTCTGCACAGGCCACATTTCCTGTTCATTCACTTATGATATGCAGTCCTCCAGAGGCTGAACACAGGGACTCAGGGTCAGTTAACAGCCTCCAATGTGGTAAGTGATAGACCAGGTCCAGGATCCCTCCAGACACACAGTCAAACAAAGATAACCAAGGAGAGAACTCAAGCAGTCTTAAGCTGAGCTGAAATGGGGTTCCTGGGTCCAAGGCAGAGACTTAACAGAATCCCCAGGCAGACCTAGCCAAGGTGAAGAGGGTACACTTACAGCCCAGGCAGTTTCTGATTTTTTCTTATATTTTTCTGGTGGAGAACAAAATATTTTCTATGTGTTGGAGATTTAAAAATTATTATTATTATCATCGTCATCATTATGTAAAGAATGGCACAGTTTCTTGGTATTTGTAAAACACTTTGAAATGAAAGTTGTATAAAATTATTAAGAAATTTCTTATCATACAGATATATTGAAGAAGGGGGAAAAGTCACAAGAGATAAATGTAATCAATTAAAAAAATTAAATGACTAATGTGATAAATCCAAAATAATTAGGAGACACAGTGATGGATATACAGAAGAAAGTTCTTGCAATATATGTAACTGAATAAAATATTAATTCACCTTCCATAGAAGGTGGAAGCTAAGGTGAATGGTTCTGTAAGTAATCTGCATGGATTCCTTGACTACAATTATGTTTAAACTATGCAGTAAAATTAGCCTTTTCAGGCAGATTTTGATATCTATCTTCATACATTTTCATAGAGAAGAAACAGGAGGAAGTGAAGTCTCAGAAAACAATCACCTGTAGTTTGAATTGAAATGTTTAATGGTTTTCCTCTTACTTTGTATTGATGAGCTGTTCTTTAGAGGCATTTCAGGACTGTCTTATTATCACCCTTAAAAGATGAAATAACATAACTGACTCAGACTTAAAATGACAGCATTTCAAATTTTTATTCTAATGTTAAGGAACAACTCTTTTAAGATATATTTGCATTTTGCATATCTAAATATGAGCAATTAGAGTAGCAGATACTCAGGAAAACTCAGAGTCTAGAAGTACTTTTTCTTATCAGACCCTTGGGGTTCTTAATTTTGCTGCAGAGTGGGAGTAATTTGACTTATATTTTAAACTTTATCGGCATCCAGGGCTGCATGCCAATTTCCCTTCAGGCACTACAGAAAATACAATTAGAATCTTTTACTGATTTGACCACTGCATACCTATATGAGGTGTTCATTTTAACTACTTTAGTTACTTGAAATACTAAGGATTATGGGAAGAAGTTAAATGAGAATTAGCTTCATGGATAAGTACTCTTTGCTTCCTATTTCTAGTGCCTCCGTGTTTCTTTAGTGTGCATCTGGCCATACTGATAGTAACTGATAAGTCAGCAAATATGACTTTTGCCTTATTACTGGGAAGTGGCCACAGGCCTTGTATGGCAGCTGACAGCTGGATTCTCTTAGGACTCTTCTGAAGTGTCATGACCTGAGCTGTTTTTATCTTTTCTTTGTCTACTGTTCAAGTGACTATATGACTATCACGTATACCAAAGGTTTGACAACCCTAAGCAGTTGCTGTGCAACACATGTTGGGCCTCTATGATAATTGGGTCTTGATAAGGCTGGGAACCAATGAGAAAAAACAAAGATTCTGTTTAGGAAGCACCAGACAGCCCAAGGATGTCTCTAGACTGAGGAAGTAGAGTGGGTATTATGATGATCTCAGGATGCTGGTCATAGAATCATAGTGGTTGGAAAGACCCTAATGATCTAGTTCCAAACTCTCTGCTGCGGGCAGGGACACCATCCACTAGACCAGGTTACTTGCAGCCTCATCCAGCCTGGCCATGAGCACTCCCAGGGATGAGGTGTACACAGCTTCTGGTAACATGGTCCTTACAGTAAAAAATTCTTCCTAGTATCTTATCTAAACCCACTCTCTTTTAGTTTAATGCCACTTTCCCTGTCCTATCACTACATGACCTTGTCAAAATTGCTTTCAAGCTTTCTTGTAGGCTTCTCTCAGGTACTGAAAGGCCACAGTTGAGTCATCTGGGAGCCATTCCTTCTCCAGGCTGAGAAATATCAATTCTGTCAGCCATTCCTCATCCCTCTAATCATTTTCATGGACCTCCTCTGTACTCCAACACATTTATGTCCTTCTTGTAGGCACTTCAGAACGGGATGCAGTGTTCCAGGTGGGGCATCATCAGAGCACACTAGAGGGGCAGAATGAGTCACAATAAAATTTTTTCCCTTCTATTTAGAAAAGAATGAAGTGCTGATCTCAGGATGCAGAGGGACACTTAAAATTTGGACGTAACACCTGAGAAAAGAAATAGATATTAGAAACATTTCTTTAAATAAAGAAGAAACTGCTAGTATTAATGAGACTTTTCAACATTTAGACTGTTAAAGCATTAATTAGACTAATCATAATTTTGACATGGGGCTATTCTTTTCTATCCCAACAAGATTTTGTGTGCAACAAATAGTATTGCAGAACATCAAATAGGGCAAGTGTAGGGTAAGTGTAATATTTTTGAGTATTTACTTTGGTTCATTTATTGACACTTACCAGAAAGACTCAAGAACAAGCTTCCTTCTCCTATTCAAGCAATACTTGTAAGTATAATAATTTGTTATATAAAATTGAAAACTGCTGGTTCAGAAATTTAATGTGGCAACATTTTAAGAGAGGTAAATTATATAAGCCTCTTACAGGTAATGGTCCCAGTTATTCAGTTTGACTGTTACCCAAGGAAGTATTGGTCACATACAAGTTGTATTCAATTTAGTTTTATTTAGATTAGCTGTGAAAGTAGGGGGAAGAAGTGTTCAGGATTCCACAGAAAACACTCAGATAATTGCATTAATCTTTTTACCTGTCCAGGGTCCTCCACTCTCCAGCCAAGGCCCTCGGGGGATTCTTGAAAGACACAGTTTGATTTAGCATGTGCAGGAAAAAAATTTCTTAGGACAGTTCTTGGTGTCCACCTTATCATAGCTTCTGGGCCAGCAGGATCAGTGCCTTTGTGGGAGGCACAAACTGCACAGCATGCACCAGGTGGGCCTGTATCTTCTCAGTGGTGCATCCACACCCCTCTGCCTCTGCTCCTTATTGACTGCCCTGAGCTTGGACTCACCAATTACACCAATGAGCCATTTGTGCAACTTGTCACAGCTTGTGTGGCAGAAAGAGCCATGTAGTAACCACCATGTGCAGACCAGGTGAAGTTAATATGTCTTTCTATTGTTTCTATGATGTGCTCAGGGAAATTCAGTTGTGAGTGCAAGGTCACTTGGTAGATAAGATATTTGCATCACATTTATGACAAATGACTCCTTCTAAGACCCTGACATCTATATGAAAATCAGCAGCTTGTACTAGGCCTGCGGGCATTCAGGACACACCACTGTCCATCAGTGTTATTTTCTTACGTCACAAAGACAAGATTACATGTATCATGAGCTAACAGTTGTGTATTTAGAAGGCTCCTTTCCATGTGCTTTATTATTCTGTCAAGTCAAAAGATTAACTGGAAAACTTTGACATAGGAACATCTGGCTTTATAGGGTGCAATCAACTTCTGAATTTAAAACGTATTACTTAATTTTCACACTTTTCAACATTTCATATCCACAGCACTATGAATTTTCATTAATCATCACTTGGACTTTTATTCAGTCAGTCCTTAATGATTATACACAGGCTTCTCAAGGAGTTGCTTTATATGACAGTAACTCTACTCTAAAATTGAACTTTTTCCAGCATTGCAAAGGCAAGACAAAGCTTTCATATATTTCAACACTGACATTTTTAAAACAAAGACCCTTTTTTCAGTCTTTCAGACATCATAATGTACTTGACAAAAAGAGTCAAAGGGTGAATTATTTTTATCCATCTAGATGAACAACTCTAATCAATAGATTATTAAAGTACTGTACAGAATAAGTATTTTTTTCAAGGTTAAATAATGCAGAACATTTTTTTCCTCCTCATCCCAAACACTCACTTATGTAAGTTTTCATTTTTGTTTTATAAATCAGAAATAAGTGATTGCAATGAAGTTTCAACCTAACCCTTGGTTTAGTTCTGAATAGCTCATGAGTCTAAATTTGAAGAGTGGCAATTTACTGTTCTAAAAATAAAAACCTGCTTTTTGTCATTAATTTGGCTGCAGTTCTGAGATATGGAAACAACAATTAATATAATATAAAACTTGTGAGTGTCCTCATTCTCAGATACATAAAATGCTCAGTCCTGCTGTAAATATTACAGGGACTGACCACAAGAATTAGATCTTTTACTAACTTTGTAACCACTTAAACTTGGGTTATATATTACCCTCAAAATTCTAGTAAAGTGTTAGATTTTAGGCTCTTTTCTTTTGGGCATTTTTCCTTTACTTTTCTAATGAATATTTACCATTGTGAAGGATCTTGTTTTAGGAAGAGACTTTTTCTTCTTTTCCTCTTTAAAGACTGAATTATGACCATTTAATTTCTCATTGGAATGATGTATTCTGTCATTTGCTATGACTGGACATTGGACTATGGCAATGCAGAAAAATAACTTAATCCTCTTCTTCTTTTGTTTGCTTTATTTATATGCTTGTTTTATTTCCAAATTAATCTTTCTCTTCCTGTGTTACTTTTGTTTTCATTATTTGAAGTCTCATCTGGGAAGCTGCTTATTTTGATACTGTAATTACCTTTCAAATTAGTCTCTTTTCTGAAGCCAGTCTATCTCACAAGATGGGCAATTCCTTAATCATGGAGGAAATTAATGACTAGAGTCACACACAAGAGCAGCCCTGACGCAACCCACCAGCCATTTGAGTTTCACACATGCAATTAAATGAAAACCTCAACTTACATTAAAGTTCTATAGCTTCTGACACAGAGATGCCTCATTTAGTCTTTTTCTGAAATACAGATATACGAATATTATAAATGTTAGTACTGTATAAATGTAAGCTACAATTAAAATTCTAGGGAAACTGCAACTCTTAAAATACTTACTTTATATTGGAAATACTTCACAGAAGCAAAATTTACAGGCAATTATCCATGTTGTTGACCTTTGTTGTTATCCAAAGATAACTGAAAATGCCTATTAGCATTTAATATTTAAGTGAGGTCTTCAAAAAAATTTAAATCATGAGCTGTTGGTTTAGACAGCAACAGATTTTGTAAGACACGTAAGAAGTTAGTGGAGATTTCTTTGCTTTTTGACAATATAGGTCAGAGCAGTGTTCTTGCTCTGAAATGATTTAATATAATTTGGAAAGAACATTTCCAGGAAAAAAAAAAAGGCCAGTAACCAAAGCTGTCATGCAACACTCACATCTATAATGAATGCCATTAAGACCCATTAAACTCATCAGTGAAATTGGAAACATAAAAAAAATTGATATGCCTAGTCGTACAAAATACTTACTCTTTTAGTGCTTTACCAAAGAGCTAAGTTAGGTTAGTGTCTGAACTTCAACGTAAACATCACACAAACTGAGCTGATAGAACAGGAGGGATATGTTAACTTAATTATTAAATCCTTCAGGATTTTTCAGATCAAGTAATATATTAAATATTGAGTTGATATCAGCTTTGCTTCTCTAGTGTGCAACTGCTTGTTTTAAACAGATATGGATTTATTAAATGAGAGATCTAAGTTTTAATCTGGTGCCCTAAAATTTGCATTGTGGGGTGGATCCTTTACAAAAGATGCTTATTATGAAACTTGCTACATGAGGTGTTGCTTTATGGGATCAAGGTAGTCATAAAGAGCAAAAGAAAGGGTCCCAGAAGTCTTTGCTAATGAGTACATGTCGGATACAAGTACAGGAGACACAATAAGCTGTAAGAGGTTGCTACTTCAAATTAATGTTTAATACAAGTACTGCCTAATTTAAGCATAATTTAACCAAATGAGATAGGTCATAATTTAACCAAATGAGATAGATCATAATTTAACCAAATTGATAGGTCAGGTACTATTCTGTTGGGTGTCGTTCCTCTCCTTTCGAGGGAGGCTGGCTACTCTCTTTTTTAGTGTATTATGCTGTGTAAGTATTAAGCCACAATAGCACTTACGTGAACATGCATAGACCTTATCAAAATGTGTGATAATTTGCCCTTTTTAAATTAAATCTTATATGCAGTAGTTTTATTTCAATATGTAAATAATACCAATAAGAAAGAATCCACACAGCTGCAGTTTGCATCAAAACAAGCACCCAGGATTTTACAGTGCACATATGTGAGCAATGAGATCTATGTATGCACTTAGATGTAAGTCTTTGTTGGCCTAAGGCTTTGGTAGAATTAGAATGGGTTTACAGCACTATTTATAGGTGCGCTATGAACCTCAAATTTATATTTTTTTAAATGAATTCCATTTCTGTGAATCTGGCATGTTAGGAAATGTAGAAACTATACACTTAATTAAGAAGTTTTGAGAAAAGTTTGCTGTATATTTTTAAAAAAAGCAGAACTTTTTTCCTCAGTGGAATATTTTTGGACATATTGAATGAATAAATTAAGGCCTGCATTATATCATTATAATAAGTGTATTGACAATTGTGACAATTAGTGACAATATGTTTGTAAGAACTGTCGTTTTAGATGACTTTTAGAAATTAGAGCTGAAGTCTGGTACATGAACAAGACAGGAATGCTTAAATTGCTTGTCAAGATTATAGCTATCTGACAGTGTACATTTCAAATGTTAAAGTAAATGTATATTGTTCCTTTTGTGGAAGAAATAGAGGATGTGCACTATGCTATTAAGAAAAGAAAACACACCAACCCTGAATTCCACTTTGCAACATCAGGTGGGAATTATGTGTTAGAATTTTGAGGCCAAATAAAATACTAATTGACTTCACTGGATCAGAATTAGCCTAAAAGAGGTGATTTATTTTTAATTACTGCCTAAATAGCATATAAAGGAAGGGAATAGAGAAATGAAAGTGCAAATGAAGTGCAAATTTTGATTCTCAAAAATGTTAGTCCCTTATTTCTTCTGTAAACTGTGGTTTACACACAAATTGAGTGCATAGATGGGAACTTCACTGGCATATTTACATGCAGTCTTACACTTTTAATCCCTTGTTCACCAACAAAGGTGCATTGTTTCAGTAAGCACTTCCTTTTTCAAATACATTTTGTGGTAGATAACAATCAGTGCTCTTGACTACACATAGTGGTAAGATACTTTAAATCTCTGGTTTACAGCCAAGATTCTCCATGAACATTTCTAAGAGTTTATGAAAGACATCTGCAGAAGGGCAGCCTACTCTCTGTTGACTGAAATTTACTATGCAGGATTCTGTGCAGCTTGTGAGGGAGCTTCATCTTTCGAATTATAAAAGAACATGAGACAGCTGTGTTTCCTTTATAGAAGATATGGTGTTTTACTTTGAATTACAGGAAAATATTGTAGATGATGCAGAATAACTGTGCTTGGAATAGTAACTGACACAGAAGTAGGTTGGGCTGCCAATGTGTTATTGTAATGGTGAACAGCTTTATAATTTGCTGAGAAGATAAATTGATATGAGAAAAGGGACAGTTATATCAACAGAATCAATTTTGTCAGTTTGCAAATTTACTTTCTGGGAAGAATCCCATAAAACCCATAACCCATAAAGCCCATGAACTGTAAAAATCAAATTGTAGGAACTATGAATTTAATTAGAGGTCAGCATATATGTAAGGATAGATGTATTAATAAATATCTGATTTGATAGGTAAGCTAGATTTTTAGCTATTTTAGAAACAAAATTAGTCTTTTACTGTGAACATAATTAAATGTCTAGGGTAATATTTTCACATGCCTTGGACAATAAACTTGCAATTGATTTTTCACATAGATTTGTGATTGTTGAAAAGAAACCTTCTTATAGGCAGAATATATATGAGCCAAAATACGCATTAGGAAATGTGTTTTACAGCCTTATTTTATTTCAATTGTTTAGTAAGTTCTCTTCCAGTAACAGGTTTATTCTAAAATATGCAAGCAGTGAAAGGTTGTTGCCTCTATCTCTATATTGCCTAATAATTCTTTATAGAATGAGAATTTAAATAAAATAACTATTTCCTCTTGCATCATTAGGCAACATTATTATAGAGCAAAAGAGGTGTGCCAAAAAGGATACCCTAACCTCTACCTTCCAAAAAAGAAGCCTCAAATTAAAGTATAATTACATCTGTGACAAGAAATTTGTAGCAACTAAAGCCACTTTATGGCTGTTAGAAAGTGTGTTTCATTCTAAAAATCACAAGGAAAATGCAGAAATATTTGATGTTTTCTACTTGGAAGGTATAGGCTCCTGCCTCTTACACTTTATATATATTCTAGTGCTTATGACTTTGGTGCAGAGCAATGTGCATTCACTACATCCTGTTGCAATTTAATAGCAGTATTTTTTTGTATGGTTGGTTGGGTTTGTTTTTTTTTTCAACTTCATCATCTGGATTTCTTGGATCTAGAATTTGAGGTCAATATCACAAGCTTAAAAAGCTTAGACACTATGTGCCATTCAACTGAAATGAATTGTGTGAGCTAATATGTTTTCACGGTATAAAAACATTCTTTTGCAAGTATGCTACTATTTTAGTAGCCTGTGGTGTCAGTCAAGCCTTTCGTCATTTATATCAGTGCCTGAGGGAACAAGGGTGCTAGTACAGTTTCAGAAATTTGGGAAGTTGTCTTAAACGTGTTGTTTCAAGGTCGAGTACGTGGGAAAAGATAAAAAGAACACTACCTCTAAACTGTTATTATTTCAAAAGTCTTCCTAACAGAATAGTACCTATACAAACGTATTAGTTATTTACTTAAGCAAGGTTTGGGGTTTTATTTCATTCAAAAAAATCATGTCAGAATTGATTTATTATGAATAGAGTTTTTCTCAAAATAGGAATCCATGATTTCTAAACATAAAAGGGCATACTTGTTGGCTAGTATTTCATTTTAACTACAGGAAGAGTTCTGTTCATAACTAAATGGAAGGGCATAGGTAAGTATGTTGACATTCTGAAGATGTGACTTATCTGGTTTTGGTGAGAAATATATATTGAATTACTGGCTTGATGGAAGAATTTTCTATCTAAAGTTTATTCACCTTCTTTATAGCATGACATCTCATTTAAAAATAAAACAGCAACAAAAAAAACAAACAAAAACCACAAACAAACAAACAAACCCTCACAAACACTAAAACCCCCAAGCAAAAAAGAACTTAAATTCAGACTTTCCTAATGAGCCAGTCAAGATGAAAGCTACTATAATTGGAGCAATATCCTTATGCTGAAAAACAAACAGAAAACCAAAACAATTAAAAATCCAGGTAGTTTTGTATACTGGATCTAATGGCTCACAGTCAATTTTTTTCATAGAAGCCCATAAGGTGCTATAGTTTGGATTTGTGGCTAAACCAGAGTTGATAGCACAATGTGGCTACTTCTGAGCCATGCTTGTACAGCATTAAGGCTTTCTTTACCCCCTCCTTCTTCCCCATAGTGAGTAGACCAGGCACAGGCAGGATACTGGGAAAGGAAAAAAACTAAACAACAGACCCAAATTGACCAAAAGGATATTTCATACCATATAACTTCATGGTCAGCAATAAAAAAATTAGAGGTGCTGAGAGACAGCTGCTAATCACTGGAGACCATTGTGATTGATCTATTTGTGGAATATGGTGAATGACTGCTTTTGTATCACTTCCTTTTTTTCTCAACTCTTTACTTTTTAAACTGTCTTTTGAAGAGCCTTTCTTGCTTTTAGTCTTCCTGTTCTCTCCCCTTACTATTGTTTGATGCAGGGAAGGGAGGGAGTGAGCAGCTGCGTGGTGCTTGACTGCTAGCTGGGGTCTGTCCACTAGAATTTCCTACTCTTCTTGTACATCTGATAACTAATTTTCAAATCCACACAATTGATGGAATATTTATTTTATGTTTATACCCTGAATATAGAAAATTACTTACTGTTGAAAAGTTGATGTCTGTTTTTTCACTTTAGATAGTGATTTGCATAACTTAAGAACTCTTCTTCCGTATCTTAAAGGTGAAAGTCACAAGGTACAAACCTTTCCCTGCAATGACAGCAATGTTCTGTCTAGCCCATTATCTGACTCACATAGACACAAATTCTTTCTAGCCTGAGTACCAGGTACTTCCATCTTTACAGTGCTGAGCCTGACCAAGAACATGGTTGTATAATTTCTGGCTTAGCACTGATTTGTATCCCATCACTTGGGCATAGGGTACAATTTTGTCTGTTTGTGCTTTTTAAAATGCTACTGATCAATAAATAAAAAGTCCCACAGAGGGCATGTCAATAAATGCTTGTTTGAATATAAACATTTTCCTGATAATATTGAAATCCTTTATTAATATTTTTTTATTTGTTTTAATTCAGGCTCTCTGGAATGAATATACCTCCTCCAGTTATAAGCAACAAAAACTGGCTCAGACTACATTTTGTAACAGACAGCAATCACCGATACCGTGGATTTAGTGCCCACTACCAAGGTACATTTAAAGAAATAAATTTTAATTGTGCCTTTATTTGTTGGAAATAATAGTGCCTGGAGTTTTAGGAAATGGGAAGGACCACTTAAAAAAAAGTACCTGTTCTCATAAAAGTATAGTTTGTTTTTCAACCTGCTATGTCAAAGTACAATCTGTTAGAATAAGGGCAGTGTATTATCTAGTGTATCTAAATTCAGTTACCAAAAAAAAATAAGGGGAGATACCTGTTTTTCTTTAACCTGTGCAAGTACTTAGCTTTTAAAATGGTCCTAATAGTCTGACAAAATACTGTGGAACAGTAACAGAGAAAATGTCTTTATCATTAAATTATGGGAATGACTCTATAGTTGTATAAGTCATATTTGTAAAGCAGTAAGTTTCTGTTTACTAAAGTAGCATTTAATCACTATTATTTTTTTACTATGTTTTGGAATGCTTTGCATTATTAAAGGTTTAATTAACCAGAAAGATTCTTACCCACTGTTTTTATGAACAAGCATTTATTTTGAGTAAGTGTGAAAGCATCTGAAGCATAATATTAGGAATGTCATTGTTTGAAACAAGGTCATTCTAATGATGAAGTGCTAATGAAAACAGAATGTCAGTAGTGTATGGTAATACTGTAAATAATATTTTTCAATATCCACAGTGTATCAATGGATCTTCAGGGAACAGTAACCCCTTTTTTTGTTTTTGTGCTTTTTCCATTTATCTGATGAAAAACCGAATCATGGCATTCCATCAAGATCTAGTTCAGGAATTTCTTTTAGAGTTTCTTATAGAAAATCTAGCATATGAATAAATTAGTTATGTAAAGTTTTGCAGAATCTGATAAAATTTGTGAAGTAATGCAAAAATTGCAATTATCAAAAGTCTATGACTAATGTTTTTAATTTGATCTTTGATAGTAGCAAGTTTTACAACTCTGTGTGATTGCCTCAGATAGCATATTCTAAACGAGAATAGAAAAAATTGATTACTATTTTCAGCAGGTATTGTATATTTTTATTTGGACTTCCTGAGTTCATAGATGTTCTGGAATGTGTATTCTGAATGAATTCATAATGAAGAATCTTTTTAAATGTAGCTTCAGGGCTGCTATAATGATTTATGAAAACACTGACTCATTTTTTGTATGATATCTTTCATACCAAGTAAGATAAACCACACTCTTCACTAAGAAGTTGCTAGCTTATAGGACTGTAAAAAGATAGGAAGTAGGAATTCTCTCTAATAAATCTACCCCACAATTGAAAAACCGTATGATAACTATTTTGGTGGTTTAAGTGAAGTGTTTTGGATTGCTGAGCTGTTTCTTTTGAGCTAGTGAGAAAAGAAGAACAAACCATGTTTCACGGTAAACATGCATGCATTCTTGCCAAAAATGTGAGGTAATAGTTAATGAAAGAGAACAGGCTTATGTTTATTTTTAAAAATGTGTTTTATTCAAGATCCATAAAATGTGTGAGTTGGTAGGTGTGGGAGATTTGAGTATGCTGTGTGTCTTCTATTTCTCCTTACTGCCTAAGAATGTAGTGATTAAATAATGATGTTTTTACTATTTTGGTTTGCTCATTTAATTTTTAATGGTGTATTGCTAAATATATGTTAAAGTGGACTAAATACCAAGTTGGCAAATGCTGCAGCAGCCCACCATACTTAAAATGAAGAAAATGTCTTTTGCATCTCTAAAATAAATGTAGGTGGTAAAAAAACCCAGCATGTAAAGGAATTACATTTGCGTTCTCAAGCCTACATGATCAATAAAAAATAACCTTGATTGTAAAAAATAGAAAAATGCATGGTCAGATAATAGGGGATGTGTAGTTTCTGGTAGGTTAATGGTAGACTAAAGGAAAGAGTATGAGAAAATTGAATAAATATCATAGAATCATAGAATGGTTTCGGTTGGAAGGGACCTTAAAGATGATTTAGTTCCAACCCCTGTGCCATGAGCATGGAAACTTCCACTAGACCAGCTTGCTCAAACTCTGCCATGAACACTTCTAGGGGTGGGATATATTAAAAAACCTTCCTACATTTAGAAAATAAACATATGTATAATACAAAAAATTTCATGTTTTTGAGAACTGTAACCTTAAATTTTTCAGTTAGAGATAACTTTAAGCTTTTTTGTAATGACAATCTTCAAACTTTAATTTCATTTATTTTCTGACATGAGTTTTCTGAAAACGAGATAACTAATAAAAATTTTAGAAGTATTGCAAAATGCTATGTAGTATAAGGGCTTGCTTTTATTTTCAGGAGTTTATTCCTGCATTACTTCTGAGAGGGAATATGTTAGTTCTTCCAATAGCTTGTTTTATCAGAGTGCTGCACAGTAGTAACTGTGTTAAAACCCTGGTCCTTCCCCTGCTTAATTGATGTAGATTGACTGTAACTGCTTTCTGAGTTCCTGAAACATAATATTTGCTACATAGTACCACCATAACCAGAATTAATACTTTCTTAGTATTTCCTCTAGTTTAATTTTCTTTAGCATATTGTTACATATTTTTAAGGACCTGGACTTCAAATTCTGAACTTCAGAACAGTGCATAATTTTAGTCTGTCACTGCGTGGCACTGCAGTACCCTTTTCAGCTAATCACTATCTTGGTTTACTGATTTTGTTTGCACTAGTGCACATTTTTTTAGTGTATATGGGTCATGGTTTAACCCTAAGTAGCAATGAAGCCCTCTCACCACCACTCACTCACTCTGTCCTCTGAGTACAATAGGGCAGAAAACAGAAAGAACAAGAGTGAAAGGTTTCATGGTTGAAATGAAGATGTGGAAAATCACTCATCAACTACTGTCCTGGACAAAATGGCCTCATTATAAAGCCTTTAATGATTGTTTTAGGTGTTGGAAAGCAAAGACAAATAGTAAAGAAATTATGAAAAACACCCTCACTCTCCTCTTTTGAAACTTTAACTTCATTCCAAACACATCCCCTCGCTCTACTCCACCATAGATTATCTCTGTCTCTTTGGGAATATGATAGCTAGTGCAGGAGGTTCAGGTCAAAGTGTAGGAGTTAATTTCTGCTCTTCCTTATTTCTCTTTCTTCTGCCATTTCTTCCCTCTTACTCATTTCTTCTGCCTTGATGTGCATTGACCATGGGCCATTGTCTCTTAGGGGAAGAACCTGCTCCAGTGTGGATTATCCATGGAGTGCAATCCCTTTTAGGGTATTACTAGCTCTGGGATGGAGCATGCATGCTCTGATCTTGTTCCTATCCCTCAGCGTTTATTGCCTTATCATAGAAATGTCACAATTTCTACTGATGGACTCAGTTGTGTCCCACAGTGGGTCCACTGTGAAGCCTGATGTGGCCAGTTGTAACCAGCATGGAACAGCTCAGTGCCTGCTGAAGGGAGAGGTGATATGTTCAGCCCTACACCCCTCTGCTACCAAATCCCTGGCATTTTTACTAATTACAGTCTTATTCCCTTCTGTTCTCTTAAGTTTATGAAAACTGGTTTTTAAGATTCTTTTTCATGAGACAGCCTCACATGGCTGAGCTTCAGCGTAATACCTAAAGCTATTGTGGCCTAGACATTTGAAAAGAAGACTAAAAGTGATGACCCACTGCAAAGTCAAAATATAGTTACCTGTGAGAAAAAAACCCACAGCACCAAAAAAATAGAAAACCTAGGGTATTACATAATTTTTTCTAAACACATTTTTAATGTAATTAAACATATTTTCCTAATTTTCTGTTTAAGACCTTGCAAATAGGCATATGCCTTCAAAGTTTTTTTAAATTGACTTATGCAGAAAAAATGAAATCTGATGAGGTGCGTGAAACAGGGAATCTCTCAGCTTCATTGAAGTACACAGTCATGTGAATTATGTGCATTACTTTCTTTTAATAGGCAATTTAATTCATGAAAGGTATTCATTTATACAATATTTAAAAGACATTGGTAAACAATAACCAATGCATATAGAAGAGAAATTTCAATAAGAAATTTCAATTGTAAAATAATCAAAATGTTTTCCTACCTAGGGTGGGGTGTTATAACCCACTTATTCTTGCTTGTCTGGTCATCTGTGTTTCAGCGCTTCTTTCGATTCACCGAGAGTTTCTTGCCTTGATGCTTTCTCTTGTTGCCTTGTTAAAACTCCCTTTGAGTCAGAAACTGTTGGCTGAAGTAGAACAAAAGTTTCTTTGGATCTTCTTGAAGCAGCTGCTTCACTGTTTCTTGGCACCAGTAATCCTCTTTTGCTGTTTCTAAAATTAGTTATGCTTTTTTACTCTTCCATTTGCAGTTCCTTTTGATTTCTGCTTTCTTTTGGTTACTTTTTGCATGCCATCATTAATGTATGAATCCATAATATTATCTAAGTGGACAGAAGGGATTGAGTTAGCTTCACAGCATCTGGTCTTATTGACCGGCATACACAAACTTCAATCTTCTTTCTATCAACCATACCTAGATTCAGAAAAGGCTTTCAGAAAAAAAAGTCTTCATTTTCTGATAGTTAGATATTACTTTAAGCATCTATAACTTTGCTATCTTTTTAGATCCAGCATCCTTATCCTCTCATTCTCTACCTTTGTCCTCCCTTAAGCTCTGGAAGGTTTCAACAGTAGCCCTACAATTGCTAATCATTTCACTTGTGAAATCCATTTCTTAACTGATTTTGTTTCCTCCCCTTGCTTGTTTACCTCTGTTTAAGCCATATGCTTCCACTTTGAAGCACGATACAAAGTAGTATCAAATGTAAATTGAGTCCACAAACACATTTGTCATCCATTAAGAATCTTTGCTTATAGGAAAATACAAATGAAGCTATGAATTATATCCATGAGCATTTCAGAATATAATAAAATTTAGTTGTCCTGCTCATATCTAAAAGTATGCAAATGGTTACTCTCCTTCATACTTTACAGCTAATTATGTGGAGCTGAAGTTGGATAAATGTGAGCACCTTGAATGTGGGATGAAATACGAAGAAAAAGATATTGAAAAGTTCCTTCTTGCTCTGCTTGATTTTCTATTGTTACTTTCTTTTTCTTTCTGTCATTTTGTTTATGAACAGAAATGTATCTTCATCCATAAATTATTTATGGAGTTAGCTTTTCTTAACTTTTTTCCTTGGTTTTGCTTTCAGAAAGAATGTAAAGCAATTGCCAATCGGGTAAAGAACAATAGTACTAATCTGCCTTTCAACATTATGGCTAGAGTCGCCAGACAGGGGAAACCGTCTGTCACTTTTTTCACAGCATTAGGCAATTTAATCAGATTTTGTCATTAATTTCTTATCTCAAAAGCTATTGTAACAAACAGTACACTGTACTACTGCTGAAAGACTAGCAGCTCTAACAGAGACAGAGATAAGATTTTTGTTGAGACACCTATAGGTATCTGCATACCCATTAAAGCTGAAGAGCTGTGAAGAACTGTACCTGTATATATGTGCTCTTATAAATCACAGAAATCACCCAGTGTATTTCTGTGGCAGTGGCAGAAGTGTAGAAGTTCTTTGGGCAGACAAACCAAGGTGTTACCAAGATGTATGTTATGAAGTTAAAAAATTTCTCCAATTCAAATTATGTATTGGTAATTGAGCCTTCCCCATATCTTGCTAATCCTGCCAGCATGAGTTGTAGAGTGATTCAGCTGACCACGTGGTAGATGTTGGGTAGAGGTGTTCTAGACTAGAAGAGACATCTGCATGGTGCTGGCAACTTAGAATTTACAGATCACCTGGTGTGTTTAGCATGTCAGACACCTAAACACTAAGCAGACCTTTCCTCCCAACAAGACAGTGGAGAGAGTCAGAAAAAAGGTAAAACTCATGGACTGAGATAAAGCCAATTTAACTCGACAGAAAAGGATGGGAAAGTAGTAATAATGATAAAAGAATATACGAAACTAGTGATGCACAAAGCAACTCACCACCTGCCAACCAATCTCATTCCAGTCCCTGAGCAGCAGTTGCCACCTCCCAGAAAAGCTGCCTCATCCCCTGTTCAGCATGATGTCATATGGTATGGAATATTCCTTTGTCCAGTCAGGGTCAGCTCTCCGAGCTGTGTTTCTTTTCAGTTTCTTGTGCACCCTCAGCCTCCTTGCTAACAGAGCAGCATGAGAAGCTGAAAAGTCCTTGACTCTTGGTGAGCACTGCTCAGCAAGACTAAAACATCAGTGTGCTATCCTTATCCTAAAACCAAAACATGGCACTATTACAGCAACTAGGAAGAAAATTCACTCTATCCTAGCAAGAACCAGGACATCATGCCATTCTGGCATAGAAACTGGAAGACAGGAAGGAAGACACACCATATAGGCGCCTGTTACATCCTGTCTTAGATGTATGCTTTAAAATTAATTAAAACACTACATTCCACTGAATACAATGACTAGATTTGCATTTATTCTAATAGTTTGTATATCTAGTGCAACTACAGACACACTGATGTAGGTTTTTAAATCACAGTTTGCATTTACTAATCACTTAGTGAAATGGTTTTTTCAATACCAGAACATTCAAGGGCTTGAGATTCCCTAGGAAAAAGAAAGGTACTGCATCACTTGAGTCACATTTTTAGAAGTCTACTACTTTGACAAGGCCTGTACCTTCTGTGTAGGCCAGTGCAAATAAGTTGCTATTTCATTAATAATATATTTGACAGATGACAGATATTTACTTTTTTTTTTCTAAAACAGATACTTAGAATTGAGAATATGTGACTTTTAAGACCTTGAAATTCTTTTGTCAATATAGCACAGATGGCTACCTGATTTTGCAATGGATGAGGGAGAAAGGAATCCTTTCTTCATAGACTGAAATTACCAGAGCCTCTCAGAAGTAATTTTTTTTTTTTACCTCCAGGCATAACACGAGTTTAAATTGCATACATCATCATATAAGTAAATGTTTTTAGTGGATTTTCATACTCACGAGTCTTTCAGCTCCACTTATACTGAGATATATTTTCTAAACATTATTTTTCACCTTTGCACCATTGAGATTTCTTTTATTCACAATTATACACCCACACAATCACAGTGCACAGAATGACATTGACTTTGTTGTACTCAAGTTGTAGAAGAGAAAAAATATTACATTTTGTTGACTGTCTCCAAATTTAAAGAACTTACTTTTAGAATTTCCCCAATGAATGGTTTTAATAACACCACTATTGGCAGTTAGTTCTGATACTGTGTATGGATCCAGAGAGATCTAATTTTAAAGTTTTAATTCAATTTTTTTTTACTTCAAGTAAGATTATATTTCATTTCAAAAAAGTCAATAGAAGTAATGTTATATATTAAGACATGGTAGTCTGTGCTAATATTTAATTTGATAGATTGCAATTTACTTCTGGAACAAGCATTAAATGATGCAGTAAAGAGTTGTCCTTTCCATTATTAATTATTTAATGGATGAATCTTCTTAATTTCATATTTGCCATAAAGAAAAACCTCTGATATTTTAGGGGCATTCAGAAATTGTAATACCTTTCTGTTTCATTTACTATTCTAAATACTCCTCTTTATTGTTTAAAAACCAGTAAATGATAATACTTTATGTACTACTGACTGTAAATAATTCCAACTCCTCTGCAAAAGCCAAGAAAAAAGTACTGAATTACTCTTTATTTCAATTTATGTAATGCTTAGAAAGCATTTTCTTTACTTGAGTCACTTTGGTTGAAAGCTCAGGAATTTATAATTTGAAATTAAATACAAGGTTTCAAACAAATAGAAAAGACTAGGAAAATGTTATATTGAAACTATAAAATCCATAGGTAATATGAAGAATCCTGGTTTCTGGAAGGGAAAAGAATTATTTAAACTGCAGTGTGATTTTAGTGATCGTAGTTACATAGATACACATATATACATATATATACTCACACACATATATATATACCCATCAATACGTATATATATATCTATATCAATATATGAAAAAATATTTTAAATATATAAAAATGTATGTATATATCAATACATTTTTATATTTCAATATATTTTTACCTATATTAATGTGTATCTGTATGTATGTATGTATCTGTATGTATATATATATANCTTTTCAGTTTCTTGTGCACCCTCAGCCTCCTTGCTAACAGAGCAGCATGAGAAGCTGAAAAGTCCTTGACTCTTGGTGAGCACTGCTCAGCAAGACTAAAACATCAGTGTGCTATCCTTATCCTAAAACCAAAACATGGCACTATTACAGCAACTAGGAAGAAAATTCACTCTATCCTAGCAAGAACCAGGACATCATGCCATTCTGGCATAGAAACTGGAAGACAGGAAGGAAGACACACCATATAGGCGCCTGTTACATCCTGTCTTAGATGTATGCTTTAAAATTAATTAAAACACTACATTCCACTGAATACAATGACTAGATTTGCATTTATTCTAATAGTTTGTATATCTAGTGCAACTACAGACACACTGATGTAGGTTTTTAAATCACAGTTTGCATTTACTAATCACTTAGTGAAATGGTTTTTTCAATACCAGAACATTCAAGGGCTTGAGATTCCCTAGGAAAAAGAAAGGTACTGCATCACTTGAGTCACATTTTTAGAAGTCTACTACTTTGACAAGGCCTGTACCTTCTGTGTAGGCCAGTGCAAATAAGTTGCTATTTCATTAATAATATATTTGACAGATGACAGATATTTACTTTTTTTTTTCTAAAACAGATACTTAGAATTGAGAATATGTGACTTTTAAGACCTTGAAATTCTTTTGTCAATATAGCACAGATGGCTACCTGATTTTGCAATGGATGAGGGAGAAAGGAATCCTTTCTTCATAGACTGAAATTACCAGAGCCTCTCAGAAGTAATTTTTTTTTTTTACCTCCAGGCATAACACGAGTTTAAATTGCATACATCATCATATAAGTAAATGTTTTTAGTGGATTTTCATACTCACGAGTCTTTCAGCTCCACTTATACTGAGATATATTTTCTAAACATTATTTTTCACCTTTGCACCATTGAGATTTCTTTTATTCACAATTATACACCCACACAATCACAGTGCACAGAATGACATTGACTTTGTTGTACTCAAGTTGTAGAAGAGAAAAAATATTACATTTTGTTGACTGTCTCCAAATTTAAAGAACTTACTTTTAGAATTTCCCCAATGAATGGTTTTAATAACACCACTATTGGCAGTTAGTTCTGATACTGTGTATGGATCCAGAGAGATCTAATTTTAAAGTTTTAATTCAATTTTTTTTTACTTCAAGTAAGATTATATTTCATTTCAAAAAAGTCAATAGAAGTAATGTTATATATTAAGACATGGTAGTCTGTGCTAATATTTAATTTGATAGATTGCAATTTACTTCTGGAACAAGCATTAAATGATGCAGTAAAGAGTTGTCCTTTCCATTATTAATTATTTAATGGATGAATCTTCTTAATTTCATATTTGCCATAAAGAAAAACCTCTGATATTTTAGGGGCATTCAGAAATTGTAATACCTTTCTGTTTCATTTACTATTCTAAATACTCCTCTTTATTGTTTAAAAACCAGTAAATGATAATACTTTATGTACTACTGACTGTAAATAATTCCAACTCCTCTGCAAAAGCCAAGAAAAAAGCACTGAATTACTCTTTATTTCAATTTATGTAATGCTTAGAAAGCATTTTCTTTACTTGAGTCACTTTGGTTGAAAGCTCAGGAATTTATAATTTGAAATTAAATACAAGGTTTCAAACAAATAGAAAAGACTAGGAAAATGTTATATTGAAACTATAAAATCCATAGGTAATATGAAGAATCCTGGTTTCTGGAAGGGAAAAGAATTATTTAAACTGCAGTGTGATTTTAGTGATCGTAGTTACATAGATACACATATATACATATATATACTCACACACACATATATATATATATATATATACCCATCAATACGTATATATATATATCTATATCAATATATGAAAAAATATTTTAAATATATAAAAATGTATGTATATATCAATACATTTTTATATTTCAATATATTTTTACCTATATTAATGTGTATCTGTATGTATGTATGTATCTGTATGTATATATATATATATGCATGTATAATACATCTATTAAAATATTTCATCTAAGGAAGTCCACTAAAATTCAAGGAAAATTAACTGGGAAAATAAATTTTCTATGGCAGAAAAACTTTTATTAATAGTGTATAAACTCTAGAGTATATAGGATCTTCAAAATAATTCATACTGATTAGGTCAAAACATTAAAACATTAACTTATACATCTGTATGCTTCGTAGCCACCAAACAGTGTAATATATTGCACTGACAATCTGTTCATGTCAGGATGATAAAACAATTGAAAGAAAAACCTAGATAAAACACTTGTTTACCTTCAGAATATTTAGTGGTGAGATTAAATGTTGGAACATTTTGTTTCCTCTTGCAAAATTTTTGACATGCAAATGTTCTCATAATATGCTTGGGGTTTTTTGTTAATTTTTTTATATTTTTCAGCTGTGAAATTATTTATTATTAATTATTAATAATAATTGAATGCAATAAGCCATTCAAGTTAGTTTATTAATAGTTTTGACCATTATAAAGTTTAATGTACATTAAAGAAAACAAACCTGATATGGTCTAACTTTAGAAAGTAGATTTTAAATGCTAAAATTAATAGTGTCACTGATATCAGATGCATTGGATTTATTTCTGCTGGAAGATTTACTCCCATTTCCTTCTCTTCCTTTTTGCTCACTCAACATTTTCAACATTTTTTTTTAGTTCTAGGAGATAATTTTACATTTTGGAAGGGTGATTCTCTACCCTTAGGGGACACACACACACAAAGAAGGAGATACTTTTCATGAGAAAACAAAAGGCAGACGAAGAGAACTAGATAAATGACATAAATTATTATGCAGAAATATCTTTTCTTTCTGTCTCTCTTTCTTCTCTTAGCCTAAGCTGGGTATTGTTTCTTATTTAGTTACTGAGGGCCCCTGCATTTGTGAGAGACATATCCTCATGTCCTTGAGGTTATAAAAGTGGAGTAGTTATGTAGTTTTATTTTAATTTTAAATGAATGAACTGACTAGGTTTATGTTGAGGCATAAAATATGTGAAATATAGCTGTTGTGTTCTTTAAATGTTTCTCTCTGGTCTATTATTTGTAAAAACTAATCACACCATATGCATCAAGACTGAATAATATGCTGGATAACTTCCTGCCTAAAGATAGGAAAGTTATTCTTTTTCCAATAGAAAAAATAAATCCAAAATTCTGCTTTGGAATACGAATACGGAAGTGACCTGTGCAAGATATTATGCCAGAAGTTATTTCTGAGTATTAAATGAGATGCTACAGTTTTCACTCATTCCCAGTACAGATAAGGTTGAGATTGAGGACATTTGGTATTACTCTTCAGAATGAAGTCTAAGATTATCTAATTGGAGAAGTAAAAGTACCTTTTGCAAAGTATCCCTCAGTAAATAAGGAGTCAAGTCTATTTAATGAAAAGTTAATCTTTTAATTAATGCTATTTCAAGTAAGAAATGAAATTTTCTGAACTACCTTTCTAATTCTCATTTTCACTTTCTCCACTTTAGTTCCAGTCAATTGATCTCTTTATACTTTAAAACATTGGCTGCTTTCTTTGTGTCAGTAGCAATAGAAGAAAGCTGAAATAATTTTTTTTCCTCATTCACAAGCCCCAGGAAATTATTAAACATACATTTCTGTTCAACAAAGTGTTTTCACTTAAATGCAGTTGAGGCAATAAACCTTGCATACTAGTGAATATTATTCTACAGAATTTGTCGATGTGCAAAATCACTAACTAGGACCAAAGACATTCTCAGTTATGCAATTTCTTAGATTTTCATTATGTGAAATTTCAGTACCATTCATATTTAAAGAAAATAGTAAAAGTCCCCTGAGAACCATGGTAGTCAAACCTTCTAAGTCTGTCTGAAAAATGTCAGAACAAACATAGAATATCAATGTGAATACTAAAGTGTTTCTAGCATTGATGTTTGTTGTATTGTGTGTTTCTTTCTAATGTACTTGCTTTATTTTATAGATTCCAAAATGTATATTATTTTCGGTCTGGATCCCAGGTTATCACCAACATTGTTAATGCCTTTTCAGAAAATGAATTTTTTTAATATGTAGAAGAAAGACAGAGAGCCAAGTAAAGTGGTTAGAGTGGAGAGTGAAGGATTGTGAAAGAAAGATTTAGGTGACAAGATAGGTAGTAATAAGGAGATTGAACCAAAGGGATTCTGTTGAATAATTATGACTTCTTGTATGATACATACCCTGGCTGTAATCTAGTCTGTGCTAGTTGGATTGAACAGTCAGCCAGGACAAATCTCTTTTCCAGGCTGAACAGGCTGAATTCTCTCAGCTTTTCTTTGTAGGAGAGGTGCTCCATCTATCTAATCATCGTCATGGCTCTCCTCTGGACCATCTGTAACAGGTCTATGTTCTAGCTGTGCTGAGGCCCCCAGATCTGGATGTAGCACTCCAGATGGAACCTCACAAGGGCAGAGTAGAGGGGCAAAATCCCTCCCTTAGCCCTTCTGCCCACACTGCTTTTGATGGAGCCCTGGATACAATTGGCCTTCAGGGCTGCAAGTGGATGTTGCTGGGTCGTGTCCAGCCTCTCATCCACCAGCATCCCCGGGTCCTTAGCAGGGCTGCTCTTGATCCGTTCATCTTCCAGGCTGTATTGATCCCAGGGGTTACCCTGAGCCAGGTACAGCACCTTGTGTTTGACCTCGTTCAAATTAATGAGGTTCTCATAGGCCATTTCTCAGGCTTGTCCAGGTCTCTATGAATGGCATCCCATGCCTTTTGACATGTCAACCACAGTACTCGGCTTCTTGTAGTCTTCAAACTAGCTGACACTGCACTCAATGCCTCAGTTTATATCACTGATGAAAACACTCAATAATACTGATCCCCAAATGGATCCCCAAGGGACGCCACTTTTCCATCATGTCTGTCAGAACACTAAACTGTTCAAAAAATTACCCTCTGGACATAACTGTCCAAGCAATTCATCATCCATTGAATAGTTCTCCCATAGAATCCATTTCTCTAAACTTTAGACAGAAGGATTTTGTGGGGAACCAGGTCCAAGGCTTTGCAGAAGTCCAAATAGATGACATATATGGCCCTTTACTGATTGATGTAGTTGGTCCATCATGCAAGGCCACTTTGTTGATTAGAGAGGACTTGCCCTTGGTGAACCTGTGCTATTGTTCTGAATCACCTCCCTGTCCTCCATGTGCCTCAGCACAGCTTCTGTTCCACGGTTTTCCCAGGCACAGAGGTGATGCTATCAAGTTGGTCATTCCAATGATCCTCCTTTGTACCCTTTTTAAACATAGGCAAAATGTTTCCCCTTTTCCAATCACCTGGGACTTTTCCTGGCTGCCATGACTTTTCAAGTATCGTGGACAGTGGCTTGTCAAATATATCAGCAAATTTCCTCAGGACTCTGCGGTGCAGCTCATCAGGTCCCATGGACTTGTCTGTTCAGGTGGTCATGAACCTGAGTTTCTCTGACAGTGTAAAGGACTTTGGTCTTCCAGTCCCTGTCTTGAAGCCCATCCACTTGAGAGGTGTGGGAAGAGGATTTGCCAATGAAGACAGAGGCAAAAATGTTTGGAAATAAAATTATGAGATTTGTCGATCATTACTACTGTCAGTAATATCAGCAAACTCTTATGCTCTGATCTAGTCAGTATACTGAGGGCACACCATAGTCCTCAGGTTCATACTTAGAATGCTTAAAAAAGCACACCTTAGTGCTTTTTGACCTTAATACTAGGAAAAAAGTAGAGGACAGAACAGAAAACATGCTGCTGTATAAATCAACCTTCACCTTGACTCCAGTTGTTGCTCTGGCCTCTCTGCATTTCCAGAGAATATAGCAAAGTTGAAGAAAGTTCAAAAAAGCAAAGATATCAAACATATGGGTAAGTTTATGATTGAAAAGTAATTCATCTACATAGGATCCTGCAGTTGGAAAATGAATATATCTGTGAGAGGAAGGGAGATACACAGACCATAAAGTCATGAACCCCAGGGATATTTATTAGATCTCTTTTGGATGTCAGAATTGAGGCACACGCTTCATAGTGACTTACACAAAACTGCCAGAAAGATACCAGTGGAATAGGGCGCCAGGTCTTTTGAGGTAATCCAGGGTAGCTGGAAGCTAGGTAACACTTCCCATGCCATTTTTCACAAAGCTGGCAGAATTGCTTAGATAATGCTGGTTTAGTTTATAGTACTGCCTTGGTACACTATGATATATAAAAATATCTTTGAAAAGAATCCTTGATTTGAATAACATATATTCAAACTGAATCAAGGTGACTTAAATTCAAAAGGGAAGAGGTCTACTGACTTTAGAAAAAGCAGCAGTTTGCTTTATTTTCACATTTTTCTTCACCTAAGCCTACTTTTCCTTCTCTTCCCCATTAATATTAAAATTAAGATTAAAGTTTTAATTGAATTCCTTTTAATTCCTAATATGTATGTCTGGTGTATTAGTGTAACAGGCAGATAGCATACACAGCTTTATAACTGGACATATAAGAAGAAATGATGCTGTATAGAAATGAAGAATCCTCTTGGGTTGTTTGGCTTTTCATGAAAGACATATAAGGCTTACATATCTAAATAATAATTTATACAAATTTAACAATAAATTAAAGAAATTAACAATCAAATAAATTAAACAATTAAAAAAATCATTTTTCCCTAGAAAGTTCTCAAACCCATAATTTAGACAAATTAGTGATAAAAATATTATAGTTTTGAAAGACATTTCAGTTATAATAAATAGACCTCCTCTTTGTTGAAGCCATTCAAGCACACTCTTTTGACACTTAGAGCAAGCCAGTCAGGAGTACCTAAGCCAAGAATCATTCAAATTCCCAATGACCCTAGTAGGAAATGATGAGTGTTAACCAACCTTAAGGAAATTGACAGAATCATAGAATTTGAGGCACAGAATCATAGAATCATAGAGTGGTTTGAGTTCAAAGGGACCTTAAAGCTCATCTTGTTCCAAACCTCTGACATGGGCAGGGACACCTTTCACTTGACCGGTTTGCTCACTCCCATCCAGCTTGGCCTTATAATGTTGGAAGGGACCACAGTGGAATCATCTGGCCTGACTCCCAGCACAAGTAGGATCCTCCTAGAGCACATTTCAGAGGATGGTGTCCAGATGGTTCTTGAATATCATATATTCATCCTTATACTGCTTGGGGAGGCTATCACAGTCATTTTGGAGTGCATAATTAATATTTAAGTATCCCATGGTCTTTGTATAGAGGCAAAATGTCTCTTTTTGTACTCAGTTTTGTACTAGAATTAATGTGATGGGGTGGGGGTTTTTTGTTTATTCTTTTGTTTGGTTTTTTTGTTTATTTGTTGTTGGGGTTATTTATTATTTCCTGGGGGAACAAAGTTACAGCTGAAAACTTTCATTGACCGCTATCCAGCAACTTTCTCTTACATGTGAAAGAAATTGCTTTGGAACGGTGTGGAATCCCTCAGAAACTCTTGCTGCCATAGATATGGTCATACCATTTAATTTAGGTAAAGTAAATATCAAGCAATGACTGTAAAACTGCTGACAGTTCTGAAAGTGGCCAAATTCTATAATGCCTTTCAACTTCAACCATTCTGATGAAGTCTGAAATGTTCAGATATGGTGAGCAACCAGCCATCTCAAAACTTGACATTTTTTTGTTCTATCAGTCAAGAAATGTAAGTATCCAAAAACTGCTGCAACTTCTTAAAAATCACAGAATCACAGCATTGTTAGGGTTGGAAGGGACCTCTGGAGATTTTCCAGTCCAACCCTTCTGACAAAGCAGGGTCAATTAGAGCAGGTTACACAGGCACACATCCAGGTGGGTTTTGAGTGTCTCCAGAGAGGGAGACTCCATGACCTCCTTGAGCAGCCTGTCCCAGTGCTCTTCCACCCTCAGCGTAAAGTTCTTCCTCATGTTGATGTGAAACTTCTTGTGGTTAAGTTTATGGCCATTGGCCCTTGTGCCATCTCTGGGCACCACTGAAAAGAGTCTGGCAATGTCTTCTTGACACCCACCTTTGACATGTTTACATGTACTGATGAGATTCCCTCTCAGTCTTCACTAAACTAAACAGTTCCAGCTCCTGCAGTCTCTCCTCATAAGAGGAATGCACCAGGCCCCCTCATCATCTATTTTGCCCTCCACTGCACCCTCTCCAGTAGCTCCTTGTCTTTCTTGTACTGAGGAGCCCAGATCTGGACATAACACTACAGACTAGGGACTAGTAGAGGGGGAGGATCACCTCCCTCGATCTGCTGATCACACTCTTCCTCTGGAACAGCAGCACAGCCTTCAGGTGTATCAGTCACTCCCTCAGTTTCATAGCATCAGCAAACTTGCTGAGGGTACATTCAATCCCTTCATCCAGGTCAATAAAAAACAATTTGCATAAGATTGGACCCAGTATTGATCCCTGGGATTCATCCCCGAGTACAGGCTTCCAACTGGATTCTACTGTGCTGATCACGACCCTCTGAGCTCTGCCATTTAGCCATGTTTTTGATCCATCTCACTGCCCATCCATCTAACACACATTTCCTGAGTTTACCTGCTAGGATATTATGTAAGATAGTGTCAAATTACCATGTTTTCAGATGTGCCAATATATTTTTCCCTGTAGATGATGTCTTGTGAACATTTCTCTGTGCAACATAAAAGTGAGGAAAGATACTTGCAATAACCAAGCTTTTATGGATATTAGGAACAATTTTGGCTATTGAACAAGAACACTATCATTTTTATCATTGTATTGAGGTGCAAAATTGCCTGAATGCTCACCAAGGCAATGCATATGTAATTCTTAAAATAATTTTGAAATTTTAGTGTATAAGCATTTACCTTAGGACATCTTGAATTTGTTGTCTAATGCATCGCTGGGGTCCTCTCACAGGGAAGATTTTCCTCAGGCAAAGCTCTTGTTTTGTGCTGGATGCCACTTCTTTGCTTAAAAGTTCACTTACTGCCCACTTGATGCTGACAGTACACAATGTTCTGCAGGAATAGCTTTATCTCTGTAAACTCTAAGTGGATTTTGAATCAGTTTTTATACTGAAGAAACCTTTTTCCTTGCCAGGGAATTGTTTCCATCTCACTTAAGACCTGACCTTTCTTTAAAAGTATTTTTCAGTCTGTCTTGACCTTTTAGATAAAACCAAAACATAAAAGACAGTACAGTTTCATTTATAAATCATTCAACTTTGCTTTGCTTTATAATTAAGATTTATTCTGCTTAGAGATTAAATTTAACAAGTGTTATTTTCCCCTTATTTCTCACTCAGAATAAATAGAGTTAATGTATTGCTTTGTTCATAGGTATTGTATTTTTCACAGTGAATAAGAGACAAGTACAAGCCAACAGCTCTCTGAAGGCTGGTGAGCTCAGGGATCAGAGTTGAGGCCAGCAGTGCAGGGTTTTTCTGCCAGCATTGATCCCCCTGCCCCCAACCAGGCAGTAGAGAAGGCTTTGGGCACATCTGGAGGCAGACCAAACCCTGGGCATTGGGCATCTCCGTGGAAAAGAGGACAGGCCAAGGCCAGGCAGGGACATTAGCCCCATGGCTGGTAGAGCAGGAGCAGGGGAAGAGCGGGGACAAGCACTTCTGTGGCATACCGGGGCAGCTTCAGCCTTGGGGCCCTGGACCCATAGGCATGGGTGGGGAAGGCTGGCCAGTCCTGGTTAGGCCCATTAGAGCCCTCAGAGTCCTGACTGTCATTGGAGAGCACTTCAGTGGTGTAGGGTACATAGAAAAACAATGTATGTTTGGTATACAAAACTTCAGACCAAAAGTTAGTTGGGTTGTAATGCACTTATGTAGTATTATGTTAGCCAGAGCATCTTGTTATAGACAAAGGGAACATAATTTGTTGTTGTTCTAATTAATGCTTTAATGATCTGATAGTCTGAATTATCAAATATAGAAAAGCATAATGCTAATAATACACTTATAAAAGTTAAGAACTGCCTTTCTACTTTCCCGTGTATTTCTTTTGTCTTACTTTTACCTTTTTCTCTGTGCTCCTGTGTGGGAATTACAACAAAATGAGAGCATCCAAGGATCTGTTAGGAGGAGTTTGACACTCCTGGACATGAAGAAGTGAGCTTCCTCTTCAGTCTTGGAGTTCAATTATTCATCTTTTGTATATTTTCTTAGCATAGTCTGCTTCTTTCTCATTGTTCTTTACTAAAATCTGAAAGTTCCACAGTAACCTCCCTCAGCCTAAGTACATTGCTTGCTGTGCAAAGCCTATGTAACTTTATCAGATCATTATTGTATACAGTATTATGAGAGCACAACATTCCTGAAATGCCATCAGTTCAAGAAATATTCACTTGACATCTATGAATTATCAAAAACATTGAAAACAAACTCAGGCCAAGGCAAGCCTACATAACGTCAACATAAATTCTGCGTCCTTGTATTATTATTGGCAAAATTGTACTTACTAGGTTGCAGTCTCTATTAATTTTGTGTGACATAAGTAAGGTACACAATGCAAAAAATATGCTTAAGTATTAAGATTTGTATTCAAGATACCTTTTCTGCAACCTTGTCTTTACCACTTGCTGAGTAAATGAATAAAGTTTCTAAGAACTTTGTATTATTTCTAAGAAGTACTAATCAGTTTAGAAGCATACAATAATTAAAAATAATATTAAATATATTAGCTAATAAAATAATCTTCATTATAATGAAGATTCCTTTATCGGATAATTTATTATATTAGTTTAACAATCTCTAGAATGAGTTCAAGTAAAATAGCTTCTTGATGCCTAATACTGCATTTAGAATAGAAAATGTGGGCATTAGGCTACTTAGAGCAAATATTAGACACCCAAGAGCAACAGTATAAAGATTTTTGCTATTAAGAATAAGTGAAAGATATTATTACTGGGTTTAAGATTCATTATTTTCCCACATATCTGAACTTCACTGAAAATATTATAACTATGACTGAGTGTCAGTCATATCAATATATAGTTCAAGCTTTAGCTAGTATTGTTCTATCTGAAACTGTATATTTGATTTATAAGCACCACTTTGTTTGCTTATAACACTGAACACGTATGTCTTGGTTTGAAAAGACAGGTGACTGCTAAGGAAGGCAGGAGTCGCCCTTGAAATGGAGAATCTAAACCCTCTCCCTCCAAATTATTGTAATATTGAAATTAAGGGGCTCTCAGGCAAGGATATAGGAGTAGGAATAACAGTTCTTTAATAGGGAAAAAAAAAAAAATACAGAACACTGACAGAGTCAGAATATGACCTGACACCTTGTGGGTGGTAGCGGTTCCATTAAAGGCGGCTGTAGTCCTCCTAGGGTGACAGGTGTGGTTGAAGCAGTGATCCTGTAGAAGGGTGTAGTTTTCCTCTGAAGCTCCAGTGGTGGTGCAGATAGGCCTAGTCTTCCTCTGGGAACCCAGCAGAAAGAACACTGCTCATTTGTGAATCCAGGAGGAAAAGGCTGGCTGTGGTGTTCCAATTGTCAGATTATATCCAAGCAGGAATGCTTGGCTCCTCCCCCTGGGTGGAGCAGCTCCCAATGGGATGATGTAATTTAATCAGTCATGCAGTGAGACTCAATGGCCCGTTACCAGAAGGTGTTTCCCAGAGGGAAGATTGGTTATGGAAGAGATAAAGAAAAAACCTGTCCCACCTGGTTTTAACAGGTGGCCCAATTAACAGAAGATAACTGCCCCACTTCTAACAGATGGCAATAGAATACACTCCCCCATTTGCAACCTAAGACAACGTACTCTGCACCTAACATTAAGATTACAAGGAAAGTGGGAATTTAATTTTTTTGAAAAGAAATGAGACCACTACAACATCATGGAATATCCACAGTGACACAAGAAATAGAATTAGAAGTCAGAACCTTTAAATTTTAAATTTATCTTTTTGTTAAGTACTTGCTATATACATTTTAACGTACATAGTCTACATAGTAATTATTCTTTCAGATTTGCTTTTTTTGATGTTACCCTATCCTTGAAAAAGGGAACTGACATTCTTGCACTATGATTCACAGAATCAAATTAGAAAGAAAATAAATATATAAGACAATATTTGCAAGGCTTTTTACTTTACAAATACAGTAAAGCTACTCTTTTTAAGGCCAATAAATGTGAATGCTTTCCATTCCCAGCATTATATTGGCCATTTCATGGATTCCTACAATATTATTGAGAGTCTTGAAGAATTCTTAAGTTGTATCATTTGGGGTTTTTTTGGTATGATTATGTTTGATTACACAGATCTATGTTACATTGATGCATATTTCTTTTGGAAAAAAAGCAAAGTATGGCTATATGAAAAAAATTATTTTGTATTTTTACTCACTGCTTTCTCACCTACTAACATTCATTTGTGTTAAGTTTTGGTTTTGTTTTTTTCTTTCTCTTAAACATAACAGGCCTTTCAAAAAACTCTTTCTCACTTTAAGTAAACCAGCTGAAAGAACAGTATTAATTTGTGGGTCCATGTTGGTCATTTTCATGTATTTTTCTATTAAACAAACATATTGCTTTAATAAAATCTATTATTTGGACAGACATATATTTAAAAAAAAAGTACCACTGTTTATGTCCTGATTTTTGTAGAAAGGAAATAAATCATGTTAGATATGTCTGGCATTTTTTCTGAATTTTCAGATTTCCAGATGTATTCAATTTGATAAAATTAAAATGCATAAATTTACCATATTTTCAGTATCTACTTAAAAAATGTAAAATTATGTTAAATTCACTGAGGCATATGGAAGACCATTGAGATGCATCTGTGTATACTGAAGTATGACATATCTCCTGCATCTCTGAAAATTTCTGGGTCATGCTTAATTGTCACTTTCAGAGTGTTTTGGTATATGTCTTACTGTAGCAATTGATTAGATTTACAACTTTATATAAAAAATAGAGAAAAAGATAAAAAAGAGATAACAATATGGAGGTTAAAAAAAGAGAGCAGAAAAGAAGGCAAGCTTAAAAACAATTTTATAAGAATGCAGTAAAAAAGGTAAATTCTGGTACCAAAAGGAAATAAAAATGAAATTCTGATTCAAGTCCCACAAATCTGGACAACATGAAAACAAAAGGAACCAAAAGGACTTTTTTAAACTTCTGGCTAGATAGCTTTTGGAGTTTTTACTATTTGTATAAGTCCAGTGATCATTTCCTGTTTGAACTAAAGTCTAGAAATTTGTTTTGAACCCTGACTTTTTCAGTCGTGTATTTCTTTACAACCACGGTTTTACTGTATTTTTTTTAAAACCACAGTTTCATTTCTTTTTTGAATGGCTGTGAGGTGAAAATAGATTTTGTCAGAAGAATATTTTATGGCAGCCATTAATATTGATTTCATGTAATAAAAAATATGGTTGTGTATCCGTTTCTTTTATTTTCTATAGCAATTTGATCCTAAGAACAGGTAAAGATACTAGAAATTTATGAAGAATAAAAGAAGTGATTTTTTAAAATAATATGTCTGGAATGACATATGTTAAAAGAGTCAAATGAGCTGCTATGTCTACACAAACCTGAAAATGCCTTTAACAGATCCAGAATATATCTTCTAATTAGGTTTCTAACTTTACTGGAATTTTTTTTGCAAGCATCAGATATTTAATGACAGAGAACATCAAAGAGAACAGTTAATTGAGATAGAAAAAAAAGCGTCTTCTGAATAGGATGCAAGGGTCACTCCAAAATTAGTTAAGTATAGGAAGGTTTTAAGTGAGGAAGCTAGATAAGCCATGACTAAAAGTCTTGAACATCTGAAAGAAGAATGAAGATGGAATATAATTATTACTCTTTAAAAATTCTGTTTATAATTGAAACTCACTTTTTTCCTTTAATGAGGTATGAATTTATTTTTTTGCTTAAGACTATTTACACTTCTTTCTCAATTACCCATTGCAAAATGATAGACTGGCCTCTTGCTAATAAGATACACAGGAAAAGTCCCAGGCTGACCTCATGTCAGTCACCTCATTAACACCTTCCTGTAGTCTGAGTCCTATTTAGGGTCATCTGCATTTAAGACCTTTAGCCTTGTTTGGGAAGTCTGAGGATGGATCATATGTGTCACAAGAACTAATGAAGTCCTGTACCTTTAGTCATCCTGAATAAATAAAATAGTGAATATTCTCATTTGCTTCACATTTTGAACTCAACATGGTTTTAGGAATTAATCAGCAAAATTAATTTTAATGAATTAGAATAACTGTTGGATGGTAGCCTTAGGTCCCATTTGGTCATATGAACAATTTGCATGTTTTTATCTGTTCTTCAACCACTGAAGTTAAAAAAATTAAATTTAGAAAATAGCCATAAATGGGCCAGACTTTCTGCCTAGAGTCCAGTAACAAGTGGAGCACTACAACTGTCTGTTCTGGTACAAGTTCTCTTCAACGTGTTTATCAATAAGCTTCAATCAGTGACAGAGAGCAGCCTCACTGGATTTGCAGATGACACCAAAATGTCAGTCGTTATAGCCAAGGACCAACAATCAATATAGCTGAGGACAGGGACACAGACAAGCTGGAGGAATGAGCCAACAGGAATCCTATGAAACTCAGCAAGGGTCAGTGTAAAGTCCTGTAGCTGGGTAGGAAGAACTCCTGGCAACAGGAATGTCTGATAGCAAACCACTCTGCTGAACAGACCCTGTGTGTTGTGGCAGACAGCAAACTGAGCATGACAGTGTGCCCTGGGAAGAAGGAAGGCCAACAGCATCTTGAGTTATCGTAATAAGAATGTGGTCAGTAGATGAAAAAGGAAAGATTTTTGTCTTTGTCTTCACGCATCTGTGACTGTAGCTCGAATAGTGCCTCGAGGTTTGGGCTTCATGACAGAGAAGACGAGTTTTACACTGAAGCAAGTTCAGTGGAGAGTCACTAAGATGTTGGGGGCTGGAGCGTTTACTCTGTGAAGAAAGGCCTTATTTTTGTTTCTGGTGAATGCTTCTCAAAGTGGACAAAGGTATTTATCATCTCCCTGGATTATTCCCTCAGGAATTACTCATTGAAGGTTAGTCCATTAGATTAATTGTTAACTGAACTTCCACTATGAGTTTATCTGGGGTAAATTTCCTTTGGTATCATGTTTACAACAGGAGCCCTCTGTATACTTGCAGCATATTGCGTATGCAAAGTGTGTGCATCTAGCACAGATTCATAATCTATTTTTGGAGCTTTGTTTCAGGCAAATGTCAAAGGCTCTTGCCTCTTTTCTTACTAAAAATGATCCTGGAATCAAGAGCAACTTCCACTCCTATATAAATAGAAAGGCTTATGGGTCTCCCATATGTTTGCATTATCCTAAGTTTTAGCAGTTGCAACACTTTTGAGTGGTGTCTTGTTAAGACTAGTTTTCTGAACTGAATTTCTCTGTAGATCATCAGCTTGATCTTTTTTCACTTCTACATAGCTACAAGTTTTTAAGTGTAAATACCACTTTGAATCTTTCCTTGTGTAAGCAGGCTAATTTGACACATTAAAGGTCCTCAGTTTTACCGACTTTCTTCTGTTCCCCTTCCGCAGAGACTTGCTTAGAGAAATGCTGGTCCAGTCTCGTAGGTCTCAGAGTGTTTTAGTGCGGGTTGGTCAGGTTCTTTTTCTTTGTGAACCCATGCCCTAAAGAGCCATTATACTTTCTGAAGCCCATGTCCTTACTGTTTCCTCATATGATTCATCCTGGCAGTTCCTCAAACTTCACATCTTCTCAGTGGCTGATTGTGAATTCAAAGCCTCTGAGTTGACTTCAGCTGACTACAAAATTTTGGTTCAAGCTTTTCCCAAAAAGATCAGTCTTTTTTTCTTCCTATTTGTGCCATTTATCATTAAAAGTTTTTCTTCCCTTTTTTTCCTTTTTTTTTGACTAGAGTATTAAAGTAAAATAATATAGGAATATTTATTTATCACATAGAAAAATACAATTTTAAAACTAATCTCTTTGACGAACTGAAATGTCAGATGTGATTGCAGAAGACTGAACTGGAGAGTATGTTAAAATGCCTGTGCAACAAATGTGTTTCAATTGGTCTAAGACTGTTTTCACAAAATAAAGATATCAAAATTCATACTTTTGCAGATTACAAATAATATTTATGGAAACATTGATTAATCTATTCTGTGCAGTAGCTGATACTTACAAGATTGTCTATAGATAATGTTAATTTTCTCTCAAAATCCTCCATATAAATCAATCCATATTGTTTAACTTCACTGATCATCTCCATGAGTTCTTCAGTGTAAATGGATGTGGAAGCCTAACAACCTAGGTGCTCTGTTTGAAAATTGCCTCTGTATCAAAGCAGTACTTTCCAGTGTGTAAGCTTTGTAGCTTTAAGTAAGTTTAATTTTTCTTGCTTTTTTCTTTTGAGATGAACTTTCTTTTAAGTTGTTCTCATTTTAAGTGCTGTGCCTATTTAAATAAATAGGATAGACTATGCCATTTAATGGAGATTTTGAATATAGTTTTGCTTTGACCTTGATATTGGAAGCAGGTGAATGCCTGTTCTTGTACATTTGCATGCATGATAAAGACATGTTCACATAGATTTTGTTTTAATAGCAGTGGTTATGTAACATACATTAAGTTTTCTTTGTTTTAAACAACATTTTTCTGTTCCAAAATATCTCTGCATTTGTATTTTCTGTGTTTTAAACCTGATAACAATCTGTCAAAATTTATTGTATACTGAATCATAAGTAGCCCAGACTTTTGATATTATGCATATTGTGACGATTTTCTTTTATTATGAAATAAAGAATGAAACATGTCTAGATCTATTTTAGTTACTTATGCCATCATAGGACAGCAATTAGTTTTTGGTTTGGTCACTGACACATAAACCTGGAGTCTTACATGGTGCTTCTAAGGTTTTTTAGTTTTGTAGGGGAGACCACCACTATGATTTAGAAGTGCTATACTACACAATAGATGTCAAGACATTAAATGTCAGATAGCAAAAATAATATGCACCCACATCAGCTTTATATGCTGTCTTTATATAGCTGACATATCCTCCTATCTTAGTACTTTTAATAGTATGATAAAATAAACCACTTTTAGGCTAAAATTCCTGCAGTAAACAAGACTCTATTAGCAAGACTGAGTATTTCTGATATGAGGATCTCTTCCATTATTTTATACAGAATATCTGAGAATTCTGTCAAGAGATCTGATATACGTTGTGCCTTAAATATATAATGCTTAATTCCTCTGGAAGTTTTTATTTCCATTTTCAGTGGACAGATTTTTCTGAAAGTGTGAAAACTCTTGTTGCTTTCCATCTTGACATCACCTACTACATTTAAAAGGCAAGTCTCAAAGTATGAGAGAAGAGCTCAGAACCAAAAAGAAAAGTGGACAATATTATTGTTTGAATGACTGTTCAGGGGCCTCTAATCATAATGATGGAATAAAAACATATTTTAAAGATACTAGTAAAGTATAGTACAGTTCATGCTACATCAGCTTTGGTTATGGTACTTTTTTTATGGTGAATTTTGTTATTCATTGCCCAGTCACTTATTTGTTCCAGTCAAGATGGAGTTTCTACTGTGTTAAGATGTTCTAAATGCTCACAGGTGAGAGATTTGGCTTCCAAACGTTTGCAACCAAATATGGGGGATGGGGAAAGATGAAAATGTTAATGAAATATTGAAAATTTTGCTATGTATTTTAAATACTAGAGAATTTAAAAGTGCTAACAATGTTTTCACAGGCAGGGCATGGACAATTTTCTTAGCTTATCAAACATTTTGTGTGTGAGGGTTTTTAGTAAAATACCTTTTACAGAAATGAGAGTGAAAAGAGAATTACGTATGAAGCCTTTTTATGATCTTAAGAATAAATAATAATGCTGACAAGTTTTGTTTAAATGTGCACCTCTTATTATTCATCTACACTTGGCCTCGTGTCAAGTCTAAATAGGCTTTTAGAGCCCTGTCAAGCTTTGATGAAGAGAATGAACATATCTGGCAGCTTTATTAGCTGGATTAGTACTTTATGGCAGCTTTTTCTGCTACTTAGGTTACTATATAATGCTGCCATTTCACTCCTTGGTAGCATGGTTACCACTTTTCTGAGTGTGGGGGCCCTATCAATAGTATAGCTGTATATTTTGCTCTATCCATGATGATTTCAGGACTGAATGTGCAGGGGTGCAAATTATGTGTTGTCATTATGACTGGTCAAAAAGTTTAAGAACATTTAAAACATAATATGTATTATCACTATTATTACAAAATGTTCACTAGCATTAAAGAATGTTCTGATTGCTTCAATTTTTTAAATAAAGCCTATTGACTTTCCTCTTTTCATGTCAGTTGTCTTTACTATGCTAAACAGAGGGAAATTTAATCTTTTAGATTAATCAAGAAAACACAATTCAAAAGAAAAAGTTAGCATCCAGTACTACTGTGTGTCCCACAGGTTCTTCTACTTTCATCAAAACTGCCTCCACTGGTGAGTTAGACGAGCATATTGCAGCCACTACTGGTGCCATTACTGTTGCTAGCACATCTGCTGATGTTGCTGTATCCAATGCAGTGACCACCTGTAGACAATCTGCTGAAGAACAACGAGTACAAGCTATGAATATAAGAAAATCAGTTCTGGAGTCGGCCACTTCCAAGGAAACACCCTCTCTTCATCAAGCAAATTTACAAAGCACAAGAAGACGACCAAGAAATGCTGAACAGATAGAAAGAACTAAAGAACTTGCAGTTGTTACTCATAGAGGTATTGGATATTATTTTACTTGTGCCCATGTAGTTATGAAAAAATATTTTGCATAAATTAAAAATGAATGTTCATGTATCCATTTAGGAAATGTAATTGAACCAAATGGGAAAGGGATTAAATCTGTCTAAACTTGAGTTCTAGTAGGGCAGTCAGATGGGAAAATGAAATTAGTAATAATACTGTCTTGGTTATTTCAATTAGTTTGATTTATAAAAAGACAAAATGTACATATAAGGAATTTTCTTTTGATGTGACTATATAGCTCCCATCATTATATTTCACAATAAAGCCTAGTGGAAGAGACATCTGATGAAAGTTTAGAGAATTGAGATTAGACCATTAATCTATTCTGCATATATGATTAGATATAATTAACCATAGCTTTACAAATGTACTTTATAAATAGCTGCTGTTCTAAACTAATAGGTGATGCAGTTGTATTCATCTCCCATCTGTTTAAATCTTCAGCAAAATTTTGGTTTTTAAAACATCTGTACATATTCATTCTATCAAGCATGAAATCAATGATCAAAGCGGCATTTAGAACACTAGCATATTCAGCAAATATCAAAGTGCTAAAGCTAAAGATCTCATATATTTTTATATTGAGATGATTTAATCTGCTTGCTAAAGTATTCATAATGAACTACATTTGGAGTATGAAACTAGCATTGTTTGCTGTGTTAAAAGTAAATGTCTATATCTGAAACTTGAAGCTGACAAAAAGAAATGCTGGAATGTCTTAATTTAACCAGCAAATATTCAGAAAAAAATTGCATGTGGTGTGTTTTTAAACATGCACAATTTCAGGAAAGGATCAGCTTAATTTTGCAGGCTAATGTTGTTGAATACAATTTCTTTTACATTGAATTTTTATTATGCGCTTCATGTTAATCAATTGTACATGAAAAATTTATAAACACAAATATATTGATAAGAAGCATCTTTTATAGCCCGAGCAATTTGTAGAATTATATGATATTTTGTAAAGACAATTTTATTTGGAATCTGTTGTCTTACTGAATAGTCAGTATAAGTTATTGTATCTTCATTTGCTAACACCTTGTGAAACAGAAGAGCTGCAGTTCTTCAGAATTTTAAAATATATAATTAAATAGAATACATGAAAAACAAACACTGTCTTTGGTTTGCATATAAAATAGAAATTATTAAATAGATGTTTATGTTTCATGTGTATTAATTTCAGTGGCGGTCTAAAGTATTTTCTGGTTATTGACTGATATAAATTAGTCAACAGTTTGGTTTGTACTGGTTGTGCGACTGTGCACTCACTTCAGAACGTCTTTGGTCAAATTTAAAAAACAGGCTTATTTTCAGTTTTGAGGGAGCATATGAGGATCTGTAATAAGATCTTCTAATTTAAAGATGTAAGAATGTACTCCTTTGGCAGTTAAATATGGCAATAATTGTGATACACATATAGTTTTTCCCATTTTCTCTTCAGAATCATTACACTGCAGTGTCCTCATCACTGTTTTCTCAGTGTTCCTTTCTTCCCTGACCTATTCGTTAGTACAAGATATAGGTAGAGCATGTACTTCTAAATTATTTTATTAAAATAAAGTGCTAAACATTAGATTATAAAAAAAGGAGAATAATTTAGACATCAAGATACTGCCAAAATAATGTTATGGTGCTCATTTTTCACATATTAAAATAGTACTACAGATATCAAACGTATGACACCTGACATACAACTGAAATCAGACTTGTATACACAGTGGAGAAGAAAGGCCACACCTAGTACTGTGTGCATTTTATTCCCTCATGAAATATTGAAAGTCTTGCTTTTGCTAGCACTCATTATACAAAAACTCTAAAATTTTTTACTGTGTCTGTTACTCTTGGAACAGTGTGCATGCTATTAAAGGGATACTCCTGTCCTGATTAAAAATTTACCATTTTTACTCACCAAACACCAATATTCAATAACAGTCATTAAAACACATCAAATAACTTTCAATAAATAATCTATCATTTTCTTCCATTAAATATTCCCTACTAAAAAGACACAGACACATTCTGAAGGGATTTTTTGTGAATATGAGATAGTTGTTAATTGGCTTGAATGAATTTTTATCACAGAGGGATGTTCCAAAGGTATTTCTATAGAATTTCCTGTAGGTTATTATTGAAGTATTTTAACCTCTCTTTGACAATGCATTATGAACAAAAGTTTAAAAACTCTGCCTATTAAATAACTATGGAATT